>VDFB02375357.1:0-32967 GCA_007258455.2 Sequoia sempervirens
TGTAATCCTATGAATGTGATCCAATTGTTGTGGTGGATCTTTTGTTATCTTTTGTATCTGTAGGCAGTGAGCCTCCCTATTGGATAGTGACTCCTTTGTAGGTAGTGATCCTTTGCATTTGGACAATGAGTCCTCTTTTGGGAAATGAGTCCTCTTTTAGGAAGTGAGCCCTTGGAAGTGAGCCTTTGTATTCAGTTTATAATCTTTATATTGTGAGTTAACCCTCACCGTGGTTTTTCCCTTATTAGGTTTTCCATGTAAATATCTGGTGTTCATTGTGTTGATTTACTTTTTGTTATTTATGTTTCATGCTCATATTTAATAACAAAGTTGTGTGGTTGAAGATTTGATAAGTGATAAAGTTTTAAGTTTTAATTTGTGTGACAACTGATTCACCCCCCATCTCAGTTGCCTTGCACATGTTTAAAAATTGATATTAGAGCTCTGGTTCCTTGTTGTAGATCTTAATCACTTAAGGAAGATCCAATGGTGGACAAGTTGTTGATCCCTATGTTTGATGAAACTAACTACAAATATTGGAAGGGACAAATGAGAGGATATATTATATCTCTTGGTTTGAAGACCTGGAAGGCTGTTGAGAATAAATGTACACTTCCATCTAGTGGTGTTAATACTATAGATAAGATCTCTACTTATGAAGAAAATGAGAGAGTGAAGTATGTGATTTGTAGTGGTTGATCTAAAAATGAGAAAATTAAGGTTAATTCTTTGGATACTACATATGATGTCTGGAAGAAGCTGGAAGACATGTATGAAGGGAATGAAAAAGTGAAATTGACAAAGAGACTGGTGGCAAGCCATAGATTTGTGAACCTAAAAATGGAAGACGGTGAAGAATTTACAAGTTTCTTTCAGAGAGTTGAACAGACTGCAAATGAGGTTACAAATCAAGGAGGAAAGCTAGCAGATGAAGACATAATAGAGAAGATCCTGATCACCCTATTGGATTGCTACAACAATAATATCTTGATGATTGAAGAAATGTATGACCCTAAGAAGTACACCTTGGAACACTTGTTTGGCACCATGCAAGCATTTGAATTGAGAAAGTTCTAGAAAGATGACAAGATTGAAGAAAATATAGAAATGACATTTAAGGAAATGAAGATTGAGGAGGAACCGGATAAAGATGATGTTGATGAGTTGGAAGCTAACTTTACTAGGAAGTTGAAGAAAGGTACTGGAAAGTATAAAGGTATGTTGGCCCTTTAAATGCTTTAGTTGTGGTAATATTGGTCATTATGCTTCAAGATTTCTGAATAGAGTTGCACATAAAAAGAACAAGGATTATAAGGATAAGGATAGGAAGGATAAGAAGTATGAGAAATTGTACTATGTTAAGGAAGAGGCAGGTATTTCTAATGATGAATCTAAAAATGAAGATGATAGTGAATGCTTATTCTTACTGTTGGAAAATAAATTCGTATCCACTAATCCTAGAAAGTGTGTAATAAAAATGGCTTCGGAAGTTAAAAAAAATAGGATGGAAGGTACTCTAGTTACCACATTTCATGCAAGACAAGATGAAGACTACTGGGTAATTGACAGTGGATGTTCAAATCACATGACTGGAGATAAGAGGAAGTTCACTAAACTTGAAAAATATGATGGTGGTTTAGTCATGTTCGGTGATGATTCAGGAGCTAAGATTTGTGTTAAAGGTTCAATCAGTTTTGATGGAGTGCATAGCACCGATGATGTATATTATGTTAAGGGTTTGAGGCATAATCTTTTGAGTGTTGATCAGATGTGTAGCAATGGCTTTAAGCTTGTGTTTTAGAACAATACTTGTGAAATTAGAAAAGGATCAAGAAATGAAGATATGATTTTTGTTGGAAGAACTCATGGAAACATCTATTAGCTGAAAGGAGTTTATGGTCATTGTCTTGTATCTCAAATCAGTGAAAGTTGGTTATGGAACTGAAGAATGGGACATGTGAAATTTGATAACTTGGTCAAGATCATTAAAAAGGAAATAGTTTGAGGACTATCTAGAATCACAAGACCTGCTAATGCTATATGCAGAAGTTGTGAATTGGGGAAACAAAAAAGATGTCGCTTTAAAGGAAAATAATATTCTACTACCGGCATACTGGAGTTGGTACATACTGATCTCTATGGTCTGACTAAGACTAGAAGCATGAATGGTGATATATATTTCATGTTGCTTATTGATGATTACACTTGGATGACATGGGTTGCTTTTCTCAGAGAAAAGAATCAGGCCCTGGATAGGTTTAAGGTATTAAAAGCAAGAGTGGAAAATGAAGTAAATCTGAAAAATAAAATGTTTAAGATCAGATAGAGGTGGTGAATTCACTTCTGGTGAATTTAATGAATTATGTGAGAAGCATGGTATAAAAAGACAGTTTTCTCCTCTTAGAACCCCTCAACAGAATGGAGTTGTTGAAAGGAAAAATGAGATAGTTCAAGAAGCCACTAGAACTATGACAAAAGAGTTTAACGTACTAGATGTATATTGGAGAGAAGCGATACACACTGTTGTTTATGTTCTTAATAGAGTTCAGATCAGACACAACAACATAGAGACACTTTTTGAGTTATGGATTTGTAAGATTCCTACTTTGAAATATTTTAAGGTATTTGGAAGAAGATGTTATATTAAAAGAGAAGATGAAAATCTTGGAAAGTTTGATGATAGATGTGATGAAGTAATATTTCTTGGTTACTCTACCACTAGCAAGGCATACATATGCTTTAACAAAATATTAAGGAAGATTATTGAGAATGCTAATGTGAAAGTTGATGAAGACATACACAAACCTATTGAGATAAATGAAGTTGAACCTGATGATCCTATTTGTGGACATATACCTGAAGAAAATAAAGAGAAGGAAGAAGAAGAAGAAGAAGAAGAAGAAGAAGAAGAAGAAGAAGAAGAAGAAGAAGAAGAAGAAGAAGAAGAAGTGGAAGAAGAAGAGAATGAACCAGAACCTATTATTAGGACTACTCAATATGTACAGAAGAATCACCTGAAAGACTAGATAATTGGAGACAAGAGTGAAGGAGTGAAGACAAGAAGCAGAGTTGCAGCTGAGGTAAATATATGTTTACTCTAAAATAGAACCAAAATCTGTAAAGGAAGCATGTGAAGATGAAAGTTGGATGAGAGATATGAAAGAGGAATTACAATAGATAAAGAAGAATCAAACATGGGAACTAGTCCCTAGACCTGTGAACAAGAATATGAATGGTTCGAAAGGGGTATTCAGAAATAAACTAAATGAAAATGGAGAAGTAGTAAGGAATAAGGAAAGATTGGTATGCAAAGTATATTCACAAGTTGAAGGCATAGATTTTGAGGAAACATTTGCCCCTATGGCTCAAATGGAATCTATCAAATTTTTTTTGGTGTTTTTGGCACACAAGGACTTAAAGGTATATCAGATGGATGTTAAGTCAACTTTTTTGAATTGTGAGTTGGACGAAGAAGTATATATGGAGCAACCTGAAGGGTTTCAGCTGTCTGACAAGTCAGACATGGTCTGTAAATTGAAGAAAGTGTTGTATGGATTAAAGCAAGCTCCCAGAGCTTGGTATGCAAGACTGGACAAATATCTGACAAAGCAAGGATTCAACAAAGGTTTTGTTGATAGCAACCTGTACTTCAAAGTCCAAGGTAATAAGATGTTGATTGTAGTTGTTTATGTTGATGACATCATTTTTGGAGGAAATGAAGGCATGTGTAAAAATATTACTGAAGAAATGGAGAAAGAATTTGAGATGTCTATGATTGGTGAATTGAATTTCTTTCTTGGTCTACAAGTGAATCAAACTGACAAAGGGATATTTATTTCACAATCCAAGTATGTAAAAGAGTTTTTTAAAAGGTTTGGGATGTAGGATTCTAAACCGATTTGTACCCCTATAGTAATTGGATGTAAACTGAGCAAGGATAATGAATCTTCTAAGACTGATTAGAGCAAATATAGATCCATGATTGGTAGAATTTTGTACCTTATTGCTACCAAACCAAATATTATGCATACAATGTGTTTAGTTGCTATATTTCAAGCAAATCCTAGAGAAGCACATTTATGGCTATAAAAAGAATATTTAGATAGCTTAAAGGAACACCGGATTATGGACTATGGTACCCTAAGAGTAATGATTTCACCCTGAGTGCTTATATAGATGTTGATTGGGCTGAATGTGTAGATGAACGGAAGAATTCCAATGGTGGTGCTTTCTTTCTTGCCAGAAGACTAGTTTCATGGCTGAGTAAAATGAAAGACTCGGTTTCTTTATCCACTGCAAAGGTTGAATATATTGTTGCCACATCCTGTTGTACACAAGTTTGGTGGATGAAGAAGACTCTCAAAGACATTGGTGTGGTATGTTATGAACCTATCTCTATCTTCTATGATAATACAAGTGCAATAAACATTTTGAAGAACCCAGTTATGCATTCAAGAACGAAGCACATATCTATCAAGTATCATTTTCTGAGAGAGAAAGTGTTGAAGAATGAGGTCAGATTGGAATATGTAACTACAAAGGAATAGATTGCAAACATATTTACTAAGACTCTTTCAAAGGATACTTTCAAGAATCTTAGGGAAAGTTTGGAGGTCATTGGCCCTCCTAACTAGGTGCACATGAAGGTGCATCATTCCAGTGAATTCATAGATTCTTCATTTACTTGGACTGATTGATGGGTCTACTCTGTAGGGGGAGTAGAAAAGATTTTCATTGTTGCAGTATGAGTGTACTCCTAAGGGGATTAATCAAAGTAGTTGTTATTTTCCATTGATGTCAAAGAGGGAGAAAAGGTTATGTGTTTCCATCAATGACAAAGGGGGAGATTGTTACAAGTATGAGCTTGTATGGTGGTGTTGTTATTAATGTTGTCATTGATGTCAACACTATTCAGTATGTTGCAGATTGTACATGTATGGCTGAGATGTTGTTGAGATGTTGTGAGTACATGGAGCTAAGTACATGGAGCTACCTTTATGGTGTTGTAGATATGTTGGTGTGATGAGTTTCCAAGTGCTTTTTAGAAAATTAGATACAAAAGAGAAGTCAATGTTTTGAACGTGCTCCGATATGTGCTCTGCATTTCTCCTATGTTGATCTTATGCCTATGCAGATTTGAAGGCATGTTGATGATGATTTGATGATTATATAGTCTAAGTTTCAATTTTTGGTGAGATGGTACGCAAAATTTGTGTCCACTGGTATATCTGTTTGACTAGCAGAGTCAGTGTTTAGTGGACTAGGAGAAATATGTTTGCTCCACAATTCTCCACTATTTTTTTTCAAATCATCTGGATCTGGGAGATGTCTTGTGAAGGTTTTTCCTATTCTTGGCGAAGAGGTTTGGAGTTTGGTGATCCAAAAATCATGTTTTAGCATTTCTATGTGTGTCTACACAGCTTAGATTGACTGGTGAAAGGAGTTCAATGTTTGATGTATGTTATTTTTGTTGCGGATGTATCTGGAAGATTCTAAGATGTATTCTTATGCATAATGAAGTGTGTTGGGTTATCCACATGTCATCTTCTTGTTGGAAGTGTGTGCATCAGTGATAATTTGTATTTTCATTAGGTTTTTCAGACCTAGTGTTTACACTTCATTCTAAGAATAAAATTCAATTAAGGAAGCGTGTAGTTGGTTCAAGAAAAATAATTTTATTGGTCCACTCTTATTCCTTTCCATTGAGCAAATTTAGAGTTTCTGACCTAATTTGAATTTATGAAATGATGTATTATGGCTGACCTTGGTAAATATTTCTAAGGTTAGGAATGGTATAAAAGCAAGGTGAGTTGTGAAGAATTTTATGACATTGTGACACAAAGTGACAAAAGCATGCCACAAATCATAAGAGTAGAAGTGTGTGTGAGTGAGCTATCATAGCAGATTTTTCAGTGTGCTAAAGGTAGTGAACTGAAGGTTTCAGTAATCTTGTGACTGTGCTTTAATTGATGTGGTGGATCTTTTGTTCTCTTTTGTATCTATAGGCAGTGAGCCTCCCTATTGGATAGTGAGTCCTTTGCAGGTAGTGAGCCTTTGCATTTGGATAGTGAGTCCTCTTTTGGGCATGATGGAACCCTCAAAAAAATTTATTGTTCCATCTTAAACCATTATTGCATCTGGATGAAGGGTTTCTACCTACAAGTGCTTACAGGGTCCTATTTGGCCATTGAATCCCTTTTACCATAGCCAATTGTTTTAATGCATTTCAGGTCATTCATTGTCACCTGGTAACCGATTCTTCAATCCTAAGTTCATATTTTTTATATTTTATAAGGTTGAGAAAGGACCTTTTGTTCTTTACATTCTTTGTGTTACATCATTTGATAGACTTGAGTCTATTATTCTCATGTCATCCTAGAGAAGTCCCCTCTTTTAGAACAATTGATGAACACATGCTAAAAAGTTCCACTTACGTCCTGATTGCCCTCCTAGTTCTATCATTCATCACTGATTTATTCATAGGTTTACACCTTGAATTAGCGACGAGTTAAGGACTAATGTTTTCCTTTAACATAGCTCATTGCTAATGGCTTTTGAACCTTGAAATTTGTAATAGCGATGAGAAATGCCCTATTCTTATGTTCTTATCACTCATCACAGATTGTCATTAAAAAGATAAACTTGGATTAGCGATGAGCGATGTGATGTGATTTCCTATATATTGCTTGATAGCGAATATGTTTTGAATGTAGAGTCTCACATCATCGATATGCGATGAACTTTTTAAATATTGTGAATCCTCTCATTGCTAATTGTTTGCAAAATATATGAGGAGAATTAGTGATGAACGAAGACCTTATGTTATATCTCTCATCGCTCATCGCGGATTTGTTTTTGAACTTGAGTTTTGAATTGGCTATGAGTTATGGGTGTCCTCTAAAGGGATTTTTGTCACTAATGAGATATGATTCTATGAGCAATCTCTTTTGTGCCATTTGTTTTATGTAGGTTGTACGTGTCTAGATCTGGTACTTCCACTACATCTCCTCTCGTAGATGGGATCTTGGGTGCAAGGATTGAATTAGCGATGTGCAACTGAAGGATCAATTTGACCAAAGGTCAAGGCACTAGACCAAGGGCTAAAGACCATCATAGGAATTTTTTTATCACTGATGAAGTTGTGAAAAGATGAAGTACATCAGCGACAAGCAATGACCATTAATCGTAAAGGACAATGTTGAAAAATTATGAGGATTTAGCATAAAGAAAAAATGAAAGTAGTGAAAGGACTGAGGAACCATTGATAAAATTTTAAAGCAGGATAATCTAATGGACTGAAGATCATCACATAAATAATTTTTTCAAAATTTGGGGAGGATTAACAATGAAGTGTATAAAGAAAGTTTCTCTCTAAGAAAAATTGATCCTATGTACTTCGACGATATTAATGAAAGAATAGATTAGGTTGGCGATACATGTTGATTAAAAAATCAAAAAAATTGAGCTGGGATCGCTGCTTTCTATGAGAAAGTTGCTAAGGCCATAAAAAAAAAAGGCTCAAATCACCATGGATGTAGTTTTAAATGCTTTAAAATCAATGGCTTAAATCCAATACTGAACTGTTAAGTTATCAACTCACTCCCATGAGGAGTTTTCAAGTAATTAATTTTGCATGCTTCAAATGTCCTATTTAATACAGATTGCTTGTGTATCTTCTTTCTCATAATTCATTTCACAATGAGTGAGGGTTGAAGGTTAATGAAGAAGTGTGTGGGAATTGAATTCTTCTGAGAAGTTTGTAGATGTTCTAGGCAAGTAGGTCTGCCATGATGATTAGAAAGTCTAAGAAGTTGAGTTTATTTGAGTCTGAGGAAGAAGTTCTTGAGAATGAATGTAGAATGCAAGGAGCTCTTGATATGCCAAAAGGAAGAATAGGATTCAAGAAATTTAAGGAGTATAATACCATGGAAAATTACCATCCACGAGAGTAGACAGTTTCAAAAGAATTAGTCAAACACAGAGAGAAGAGGATGGTGAAATATAAAAAGAAGGCGAGAAAGAATGAGAACTGTAAGGCCTATCTAAAGAAATGTGATTATCCATGTGAGGTTTCTAATAACCCTTCAGATAGTGAGGGTGACACTGATCTAGAGGGTGATTATTATCCCCTCTCCCTGGTACTATTGACAAACTCTAACAAGGAGGTGGTGACAATTTCTCTAGTCCCACCATGAGCAAAATGTGGGCGAGTATCCTCTAAGGTTGATGACTTAGAGTGATGATTGCGCCCTATTTTTTTTTATGAAACCATGCCCATTTTGTTAGGATTGTACTATTCATCACTCATGTGATTTCTTCTTTCATGTGTTTAGTTGGAATGTTTTTGGGTTGGTGTGTAGGAGAAGTGCCAGACTAGTTAACCTTGGCAACGTGTATAGTGTTTTCAGACAATATACAAGTTTGTGTTGGAGTTGCTATTGGTGAATCTTCTTTGGTCAACAAGGATGAGGATAAAACATGGTTACAACAAACTCTTCCTTTCAAGGAATATAGAATTTGGTCTTTTACTCTTCCTTTTTCCTCAGATGATTTCATGTAACAAACTAAGAAGATCTCAAATTCTGGTACAAGTGAAATGAAATGTACATATAATTAAGAGTGATGCTTGTTGCTCCCTTATTCTATAAAAGGTATTCCAGGGCTTGTTACAAGCGTCAAATTTTGAAGTCTTAATAAGGTTCTAGGTAAACTAAGTTCAAGAAAAGGCACTTGGAATAAAATACTAGAAATAGACAAGTAATTTGTCTTCGATGCAAGATCATGTATGTAGTAATCGTAAATAGGTTTTATAGAAATTACTTATATTAGAGAAAATATTTATCTGGTAGCAGATACTCTCCTATGTATGTTTCTTATAAGTTATGAATGATAAATACTAATGGTGTTATCATTTCTCTTCAAATATTTTGTTTGAATGTATTACTTTGTTTTCAGCTTTAATTCAAGGAATTAATTAAAATGCTTGAATAGGGTTATAAAATTTGTAGGGAATGGCTTAGGATTTCTAAGAAGTAAATGCTTCATGCACTACGAGTTTTTGTAAACACAAAGCAATACAAAGATAGTTTGTTTCTTCCTTAAATGAGTAATTTGTAAATTACTGATCCTCATGTACTTGACTTCACTGGTCCAATTGATGAGACATAGGTCATTTTGTCAAAAATATTTTGTAAAATGAACATATAGTGTTCTAGACCCTAGACTTAAGATAAGACAATATTCAATTAAAGTATAGTAAAAGTGGAATTATCCCCAATTCCTAGCAAATAGCTAATCATTTAGTTGAAAATCTGCAAAGTCTTGAGTGAAATTGAATTTATTTTCCATAAATAGGAATCAATCTATGTATAAATGTATCACTAATTGATTATATTGCACAAAAGCACAATTGGGATTACCCTCCTAGGTTTCACAGAGCCTGAAGTGAAGGATTACAGACCATAAAATCCTATGGTCATTGTGTTGGCCACTAACCTAGTAGTTCTTCATCATAGGAGTTGACTACTTATAGGATTGTTCGGTTCTACTGGAAAAATTACCAACAGAAATGGTGACTCCTTTGGGGAGACTTTGAATCTCTAGTTGTAGACTATTAGATTCAAGAAATTGGTGAAATCTGAACTTTTGGTTCAGATACTGAGGAAATTTCAAACCTAGAAATGTTTCTTTTGAACAAGTTTCAAAAGAGATATGTGTGACTCTATTGTGGGAGAAAACCCAAAAGGACATTCATCTTTAAAGGAGCTTCATATTTCTTGAAGTTCAATCCTCTATGAAAAGAGGTGTTGACTCTATCAAAAGAACTAGATGAAGATGTGAAGAACGTTGAATATATTTGCAAATGTTTCTAGTCAGGAAGAAGAACCATTTGCTACAACATATCCATGTATTCTTCATTTTTTGGTTTTCAAGAAAGATAAAATTTGCATATGAAACCCATAGTTGTAAGTATTATAAAAAATTGATTCCCTATTGAGTGATTAAGCTCTAAGGAAGGGAAATAGTAGTGATAGGCTTTCATACTTCTGAGTTATAATTTATAATCTATTTGATGAAGTGAAATATGCAATTTTTTTGATGAAAGACTTTTAGAAGATATTAAGCAAGTTAAGATAGAAATTTTCATTGTAAGAGATTAAGATCATATTGTAAAACAACTTTCATATGCCTTATGTAAACTACAAAGTTGATACAGAAATACTTGTAAAGGTTAGAAAAAATGTATCATCAACCTATGCATCCTAGTGTGAAAACCTTATCATGTGATAAGAGAAGTTTCAATATTAAAAGGTACATGGCCATAAATTTTGATGGAATTTATGGTTACCCAAATGTCATTCCATCTAAAATTAGAAATGAGCTACCAAAATTTAGTAGTACAAAGGGTGAATTAGCTAGCAAGCATTTTCAAAAATTCAGCAATTTAATGGAGGATTATGAGATAGATCATGAGGATGTTATCATGAGGCTATTCGTTCAGTCTCTAAAAGGAGATGCAAGAGATTGGTTCTCTGATTTACCAACATGATCTATCTATTCTTGGAATGAGTTCAAAGAAGTGTTCATGGAGCATTTTGGTGAAAGAATCAGTGCTAGTTATTTTCTAAATAAATTTATGAACATTGAGAAAGAAGAGAATGAGCTAGTCCTAGCATTTAACGAAAGATTTACTAAAACAATAAGGGACATTACTGATGTTTTGAAATTAAGTGATGCAGTATGTTTGGTTGTTTATTTGGTAGCTTTTGATAATAAGATGAGTTATCTACTAAGAGATAAGGATCCCAAAACTTTGCATCAAGCATATGGGATAGCTATGAGCATTAAAAACAACCTAAATTATGGAATCCACAAGGGTCATTTGAATACAAGTGTTTACTGCCATAGAACACCAAATGTTAATAAAGGATGTAAGCCAGAAGTCAAAAATGAATGTAAGAATACTTTCACCCCTATTGTTTCAACTTACACAACATCTTGTAATATCAACCTCATAAAGCCCCAAACACATCAATAAGAAACCATCATCTTTTCAATTTACAATGAAAATAGCTTGGTTGCTTTATATGAGTCAAGTAGTGAGATGTCACATAAAGAGAACAGAGTAAGGGACGAAAATGTATATGAAGCAAATGAAAGGTATGGTTTAAGTTTTGTTAAAGGATCCTTTACCTATACTCCTAGGGAAAAGATAAGACTGAGTATTCAGTATGATAATTCTAAATATAGTTGCAATATTGATGAGTCCTCTTATCGCAGTAATGATGATGACATTGAGTATGGTAAGCTTTTTGTTGATTGTGATTATTCTCATGAAGTAGAGATGGAATCATTTGTTGTAGATGGGAAATGTGTTTTAATGATGGGAATGCATGTTTGTTTGAAAAGGAACAAATTTCTTCTTGTGAAGAAATTTCATATGGGTGTACTGAACAATTTGAGGATGGGAATGATGTTGAAAATGTGTTTATCTGTGCTCCTAGTGATTACAATGAATTTGAGTGTAATGACGACTTGAAGGATTTTGACCTTCATGTTGAGGAGGTTCTTATGTAAAAAATGAATGTAATGGAGAACCCTTTATTTAATGAGCCTCTATTTTCATCAATTGATAGAAATGATGGTCCCTATCGGTGCAGAGAATATCCACTTTTTGTTGAGGATTCTAATGATGCATCTAAAATAGAGTTAGAGTGTGGCCATGTGAAAATAGAGAAATACCTTAATGATCTCTCTGAGGGAATTTCCCATGAATGTTTTACATTTGATATAGATGTTACAGATAAGGTGAGTATCAACATGCCAACCACCTGGAAGAGTATGAATGCTTTCATTTTCTAGTTCATCTGGAAGGTATTTTTATGAAGCATTACAATAAGATAAATAAAAAGGAATGTTATTTTCAGTATGAAGATGTTTCATATCATGAATATAAAACATATATGTCATGTGATGATAAAAATGTATAGTTTATGCCTAACTCTACAATACAAAATGACATGGATTACACTAGCAATGTTATGCTTAGAAAGGTTGTGAGAAATGTTAATAAGAATGATTGCAATAAGGTAGATTCTCACTTCTTACAAAGAGGTGCAACATTTGTTCTAGCGGGATTGAAGTTTCTCTTACATCAAAGATACAACAAGGGCACATATGGATGGAAAGACATCAGTTCTTTTAGGAGGTTGGTTTTTGGGAGAGGCAGAAACTTACCTAGGGTTTTGGTGGCCTAGTGCCACCAATCAGGAGATAGAGCCTGGTTAGGTTGAATGGTGCATATTATGAATTGCATCTTTGAGGAATCTTCACATTTTGATTGGGTGAATATTAGGACCCATTTTCACATCCTTTTGGCCCTTGTATATCTTGTACATACATTGTTTCTTTCATTTTTTTCTTGTTTCTGGTCTGCTTCACTTGAAATTTTGGAATCTCACCATGCCTATAGGAGGCATGTGTCCCTAGTTGGAGGCACTAATGGAAAACTCAAAAAAATTCATTGTTCCATCTTAAACACTTATTGCATCTGGATGAAAGGTTTCTATTTGCAACTGTTTACAGGGTTCTATTTGGCCATTGACTCCCTATTTCCCGTAGTGAGTTGTTTTAATGCATTTTAGGCCATTCATTGTGACCTGGTAACTAGTTCTTCAAGCCTAAGTTTGTATTTTTTATATTTTATAACATTGAGAAAGGGCCTTTTGTTGTTTACATTCTTTATTTTACATCATTTGACAACCTTGAGTCTATTATTCTCATGTCATCCTAGAGAAGTCCCTTCTTTAGAACAACTGATGAACACATTCTTAAAAGTTCCACTTAATTCTCGATGGCCCTCATAGTTGTATCGCTCATCACTAATTTATTCATAGGTTTACACCTTGAATTAGCAACAAGCAATGGACTGATGTTTTACTTTAACATCACTCATTGCTAATGGCTTTTGAGCCTTCAAATTCGTAATAGTGATGAGCGATGCCTAGGTCTTATATTCTTATTTCTCATCGCAGATCATCACTAAAAAGATAAACTTGGATTAGCAATGAGCGATGTGATGTGATTTCATGTCTATCGCTTGATCGCGAATATGTTTTGAATGTAAAGTATCACATCAATGATATGTGATGAACTTTATAAATATTGTGAATCCTTTCATGACTAATTGCTTGCAAAATATATGAGGAGAATTAGCAATGAACGAAGACCTTATGTTATATCGCTCATTGCTCATTGTGGATTTGTTTTTGAACTTGAGTTTTGAATTAGTAATGAGTGATGGGTGTCCCCTAAAGGGTTTTTTTTCGCTAATGAGATATGATTCTATGAGCGATGTCTTTTGTGCCATTTATTTTATGTAGGTTGTATGTGTCTAGATCTAGTGCTTCCACTACATCTCCCCTCGTAGATGGGATCTTGGGTGCAAGGTTTGAATTAGTGATGTGCGACGGAAGGATGAATGTGACCAAAGGTTAGGGCACTAGACCAAGGGCTAAAGACCATCACAGGGATGTTTTCATCACTGATGAAGATGGGAAAAGATGAAGTACATCAGTGACAAGTGATGACCATTAATCATAAAGGACGATGTGGCAAAATTATGAGGATTTCACATAAAGCAATAATGAAAGTAGCAAAAGGACTGAGGAACCGTTGATAAAATTTTAAAGCAGGATAATCCAATGGACTAAAGATCATCACATAAATAATTTCATGAAAATTTGGGGAGGACCAGTGATGAAGTGTACAGAGAAAGTTTCTCTCTGAGAAAATTTGATCCCATGTACTTCGCTGATATTAATGAAAGCATAGATTGGGTTGGCAATACATGTTGATTGAAAATTCACAAAACTTCAGCTGGCATTGCTAATTTCTATGAGCAAGTTGCTAAGAACATAAAAAAACAAGGCTCAAATCACCATGGATGCAGTTTTAAATTCTTTTAAATCAATGGCTTAAACCCAATACTGAATTGTTAAGTTATCAACTCGCTCGCGTGAGGAGTTTTAAAGTCATTAATTTTACATGCTTCAAATTTCCTATTTAATACATATTGTTTTTTCATCTTCTTTGTCATAATTCATTTTTCAATGAGTGAGTTTTGAAGGCTAATGAAGAAGTGTGTAATTTTTTTGTGCAAATACATCTACCATAATGATTAGAGATTCTAGTGAGTTTATTTGAGTCGAGGAAGAATTTCTTGGGAATGAAAGTAGAATGTAAGGAGCTCTTGATATGCAAAAGGAAGAATAGGATTCAGGAAATTCAAGAAGTATAGTACCAAGGAAAATTACCATCCACGAGAAAAATAGTTTAGAAGAATTAGTCAAACCAGAGAGAAGAGGATGGTGAAATATAAAAGAAGGCAAGGAGAGAGAGTGAGCAATTGTAAGGCCTATCTGAAGGAATGCAATTTCCATGTGAGGTTTTCTAATAACCCTTCAAACAGTGAGGGTGACACTAATTCTAAGGGTGATTATTATGCCCTCTCCCTTGGTACTATCAAGGAATCCTAACAAGAGGTGGTGATAGTTTCTCGAGTCCCACCACAAGCAAAACATGGGTGAGTATCCTCTAATGTTGATCACTCAAAGTGATGAATTTTCCCTCTCTTTTTTTGATGAAACCATTCCCTTTCTATTAGGATTGTCCTATTCAACACTCATGTGATTTCTTGTTTCTAGTGCTGAGGTGGAATGTTTTCGAGCTGTTGTGTAGGAGAAGTGCCAAACTAGTTAACCTTGGTGGTGTGTATTTTGTTTCTAGACAATATACAAGTTTGTGTTGGAGCTGCTATTGGAGAATCTTCTTTGGTCAAAAAAGATGAGGATTCAACATGGTTACAACAAACTCTACCTTTCGAGGAGCTGGCATGCCTTAATTGAGGAATATGGAATTTGGTCTTTTACTCTTCCTTTTTCGTTAGATGATTACATGTAACAAACTAAGAATATCTTGAATTGCAATACAATTGAAATGAAATGTAAATGTAATTAAGCTTGATGCTTGTTGCTCCCTTATTCTATAAAAGGGATTTCAAGGCTTATTACAAGTGTCAAATTATGAAGTCTTAATAAGATTCTAGGTAAACTAAGTTTACGAAGAGGAACTTAGAATAAAATACTCGAAATAGACTAGTAATTTGTCTTGGATGCAAAATCATGTATGTAGTAATCTTAAACATTTTTTATAGAAATTACATATATCAAAGGAAATATTAATTTGGTAGCGGATACTCTCCTATGTTTCTTATAAGTTATGAATGATAAATACTAATGGTGTTATAATTTGTCTTCAAATATTTCATTTGAATGTGTTACTCTATTTTCAGCTTTAATTCAAGGAATTAATTAAAATGCTTGAATAGTGTTATAAACTTTGTAAGGAATGGCTTAGGATTTCTAAGAAGTAAATGTTTCTTGCACAATGAGTTTTCGTAAATGCAAAGCAATATGAAGATAGTTCATTTCTTCCTTAAATGAGTAATTTGTAAATTACTGATTCTCATGTAATTGACTCCGCTGCTCCAATTGATCAGACACTAGTCATTTTGTCAAAAATATTGTGTAGAATGAACATATAGTGTTTTTGAACCTAGACTTAAGATAAGACAATATTCAATTAAAAATCTTTCCACAGATAGAAAAAGTGGAATTATCCCCAATTCCTACCAAATAGCTAATCATTCACTTGAAAATCTGCCAAGTCTTTAGTGAAACTAATTTTATTTTCCATAAAGAGGAATCAATTTGTGCATAAATGTGTTACTAATTGATTATATTGAACAAAAACAAAATTGGGATTACCCTCCTAGGTTTCATAGAGCCTGAAGTGAAGGAGTACGTACCATAAAATCCTATGGTTGTTGTGTTGGCCACTAACCTAGTAGTTCATCATAGGAGTTTGCTACTTCTTAGAGGATTGTTTTATTTTTCTAGAAAAATCACCAACAAAAATGGTGACTCCACTTGGGAGACTTTGAATCTCCAGTTGGAGACTATCAGAGTCAAGAAATTGGTCAAATCTAAACATCTCGTTTAGATACTAAGCTATTTTTAGACCTGGAAATGTTGTTGTTGAACAAGTTTCAAAAGATATATGTGTGACTCTGCTATGGGAGAAAACCCAAAAGGACATTCATATTTAAAGGAGCTTCATATTGCCTGAAGTTCAATCCTTTGTGAAAAGAGGTGGTGACTCTGTCAAAAGTACCCGATGAAGATGTGAAGAACGTTGAACATATCTGCAAATGTTTGTAATCAAGAAGAAGAACCCTTTGCTACAACATATCAAGGTATTCTTCAATTTTTGGATTTCAATAAAGATAAAATATGCATTTGAAAACCATAGTTGTAAGTCTTATAAAAATATGATTCCCTATTGAGTGATTAAGCATTAAGAAAGGGAAATAGTAGTGATAGGCTTCGATACTTCTGAGTTATAATTTATAATCTCTTTTATGAAGTGAAGTATGTAATTTTTTTGAAGAAACACATTTATAAGATCTCAAGCAAGTTGAGATATAAATTTACATTGTAAGAGCTTAAGATCATATTGTAAAACAATTTTTAGTTGCCTTGCGTAAACTGAAAAGTTGATATAGAAAGACTTGTAGAGGTTAGAAAAAATGTATCATCAACCTATGCATCCTAGTGTGCAGCCCCTATCATGTAATAAGAGAGGTTTCAACATTAAAAGGTGCATGGCCATAAATTTTCATGGCATTTGTGGGTACCCAAATTTCATTCCATCTAAAATCATAAATGAGCTACCAAAATTCATTATTACAAAGGGTGAATCAACCAGTAAGCATTTGCAACAATTCAATAATTTAATGGTGGATTACGAGATAGATCATGAGGATGTTATCATGAGCCTATTCATTCAGACTCTAAAAGGAGATGCAAGAGATTGGTTCTTCGATTTACCAACATCCTTTATCTATTCTTGGAATGAGTTCAAAGAAGTGTTCATGGAGCAATTTGGTGAAAGAATCAGTGCTAGTTATTTCAAAATAACTTTATGAGCATTTAGAAAGAAGAGAATGAGCTAGTCCTAGCATTTAATCAAAGATTTGCTAAAACATTAAGGGACATTCCTGATGTTTTGGAATTAAGTGATGCAGTATGTTTGGTTGTTTATTTGGTAGCTTTTGATAATAAGATGAGTTATCTACTAAGCGATAAGGATCCCAAAACTTTGCATCAAGCATATGGGATAGCTATGAGCATTGAAAACAACCTAAACTATGGAATCCATAAGGCTCATTTGAATACAAGTGTTTACTATTATAGAAAACCAAATGTTCATAAAGGGTGTAAGCCAGAGGCCAAAGATGAATGTAAGAATACTTGCACCCCTATTGTTTCAAGTTACACAACATCCTATAATACCAACCTCATAAAGCCCCAAACACATGAACAAGAAACCATCATGTTTTCAATTTACCATGAAAATAGCTTGGGTGCTTTATATGAGTCAAGTAGTGAGATGTCACATAAAGAGAATAGAGTAAGGGACAAAAATGTATATGAAGAAAATGAAATGTATGGTTTAAGTTCTGTTAAAAGATCCTTTACCTATAATCCTATGGAAGAGATAAGATTGAATATTTAGTCTGATAATTCTGAACATAGTTACAATATTGATGAGTCATCTTGTTGTAGTAATGATTATGACATTGAGTATGGTAAGTTTTCCCTTGATTGTGATTATCCTCATGAAGTAGAGATAGAATCATTTGCTGGAGATGGGAAATGTGATGATAATGATGGGAATGCAAGTTTGTTTGAAAAGGAACAACTTTCTTCCTATGAAGAAATTTCATATATGTGTACTGAACAATTTGAGGATGGGAATGATGTTGAAAAAGTGTTTATCTACTCTCCTAGTGATTACAATGAATTTGAGTGTAATGGCGACTTGAAAGATTTTGACCTTCATGCTGAGGAGTTTCTTATGTATAAAATGAATGTAATGGAAAACCCTTTATTTGATGATCCTCTATTTTCATCAGTTGACAAAAATGATGGTCCCTATTGGTGCAAAGAAAATCCACTTTTGTTGAGGATTCTGATGATGCATCTAAAATAGAGTTAGAGTGTGGCCATGAGAAAACATAGAAATAGCTTGATGAGCTCTCTGAGGGAATTGCACACAATTTTTTTACATTTGATATAGATGTTGTAGATAAGGTTGAGTATAAATATTACAACCACCTGGAAGAGTATGAATGGTTTCATTTTCTGGTTCAGTTGGAAGGTATTTTTGTGAAGCATGACAATAAGATGAATAACAAGGAATGTTATTTTCAGTATGAACATGTTTCATATAATGAATATAACACATATATGTCATGTGAGGATAAAAATGTGTAGTTTATGCCTAACTCTACAACACAAAATGACAGGGATTACACTAGCAATGTTATGCTCAGAAAGGTTGTGAGAAATGTTAATAATAATGATTGCAATCAGGAAAATTCTCACTTGTTATGAGGAGGTGTAACATTTGTTCTAGAAGGATTGAAGTTGTTTTTACATCAGAGATACAAAAAGGGCACATATGGATTGAAAGACATCAGTTCTTTTAGGAGGTTGGTTTTCGACAAAGGAAAAAACTTACCTAGGGTTTTGGTGGCCAAGTGCCACCAATCAGGAGATAGAGCCTAGTTAGGTTGAATGGTGCATATTATGAATTGCATCTTTGGGGAATCTTCACATTTTTATTGGGTGGAGATTAGGCCCTATTTTCAGGTCCTTTTTACCCTTGTATATCTTGTACATATGTTGTTTCTTTCATTTTTTTCCTGTGCCTAGTCAACTTCACCTGAAATTTTGGAATATCACCATGCCTACAGGAGATATGTTTCCCTAGTCAGAGGCACTAATGGAAACCTCAAAAAATTTCATTGTTCCATCCTAAACCATTATTGCATTTGGATGAAGGGTTTCTATCTACAAGTGTTTACACGGTTCTATTTGGGTATTGACTCCCTATTTCCCCTAGCGAGTTGTTTTAATGCATTTCAGGTCATTCATTGTGACCTAGTAACTAGTTCTTCAAGCCTAAGTTTGTATTTTTTATATTTTATAACGTTGAGAAAGGACCTTTTGTTGCCTACATTCTTTGTGTTACATCATTTGAACACCTTGAGTCTATTATTCTCATGTCATCCTAGAGAAGTCCCCTCTTTTAGAAAAACTGATGAACACATGCTTAAAAGTTTCACTTAAGTCCCGATGGCCCTCATAGTTGTATCACTCATTACTGATTTATTCATAAGTTTACACCTTGAATTAGCGACGAGCAATGGCTTGATGTTCTCCTTTAGCATCGCTCATTGCTAATGGCTTTTGAGCCTTCAAATTCGTAATAGTGATGAGCGATGCCCTTGTCTTATGTTCTTATCACTCATCACAGATCATCATTAAAAAGATAAACTTTGATTAGAAATGAGCGATGTGATGTGATTTTTTGTATATCACTTGACCCCGAATATGTTTTGAATGTAAAGTCTCACATCAACGTTATGCGATGAAATTTATAAATATTGTGAATCCTCTGATCACTAATTGCTTGCAAAATATATGAGGAGAATTAGCGATGAATGAATACCTTATGTTATATCGCTCATCGCTCATTGTGGATTTGTTTTTGAACTTGAGTTTTGAATTGACAATCAGCAAAAGGTGTCCTCTAAAGGGTTTTTTGTCACTAATGAGATATGATTCTATGAGCGATGTCTTTTGTGACATTTTTTTTATGCAGGTTGTACATGTCTAAATATGGTGCTTCCACTACATCTCCACTCGCAGATGGGATATTGGGCGCAAGGTTTGAATTAGCGATGTGCGATAGAAGGATGAATGTGACCAAAGGTCAAGGCACTAGACCAAGGGCTAAATACCATCGTAGCGATGTTTTCATCATTGATGAAGCTAGGAAAAGATGAAGTACATCAGCGAAAATCGATGACTGTTAATCATAAAGGACAATGTGGAAAAATTATGAGGATTTAGCATAAAGCAAAAGCAAAAATGAAAGTAGCGAAAGGACTGAGGAACCGTTGATAAAATTTGAGAGCAAGATAATCAAACAGACTGAAGATCATCACATAAATAATTTCATCAAAATTTGGGGAGGACCAGTGATGAAGTGTGCAGAGAAAGTTTCTCTCTAAGAAAATTTGATCCTATGTACTTTGCTGATATTAATGAAAGCACAAATTAGGTTGGCGATACATGTTGATTGAAAAATCACAACACTTGAGCTAGCATTGCTGATTTCTATGAGAAAGTTTCTAAGGACATTAAAAAAACAAGGCTCAAATCACCATGGATACAATTTTAAATGCTTTAAAATCAACGGCTTAAATCCAATACTGAACTATTAAGTTATCAACTCGCTCACGTGAGGAGCTTTCAAGTCATTAATTTTGCATGCTTCAAATTCCCTATTTAATACAGATTGTTTTTTTATCTTCTTTGTCATAATTCTTTTTTCAATAAGTGAGTGTTCAAGGCTAATGAAGAAGTGTGTGGGAATTGAATTCTTCTGAGAAGTGTGTAGATGTTTTGGGCAAGTACATTTTCCATGATGATTAGAGATTCTGAGAAGCTGAGTTTATTTGAGTCTGAGGAAGAAGTTCTTGAGAATGAAAGTAGAATGTAAGGAGCTCTTGATATGCCAAAAGGAAGAATAGGATTCAAGAAATTTGAGTATAATACCATGGAAAATTACCGTCCATGAGAGCAGATAGTTTCAAAAGAATTCTTCAAACACATAGAGAAGAGGATGGTGAAATATAAAAAGAACACAAGGAGAAAGAATGAGAACTGTAAGGCCTATCTAAAGGAATGCAATTATCCATGTGAATTTTCTAATAACCTTTCAAACAGTGAGGGTGACACTATTCCAAAGGGTGATTATTATGCCCTCTCCCTAGCACTATCGACAAACTCTAACAACGAGGTGGTGACAGTCTCTCCAGTCACACCACAAGAAAAACGTGGGTGAGTATCCTCTAAGGTTAATGACTCAAAGTGATGATTGTGTCGTATTTTTTCTTTTTTTGAAACCACGCCCTTTCTGTTAGGATTTTCCTATTAAGCACTCATGTAATTTCTTATTTCATGTGTTGAGTTGGAATTTTTTTGGGCTGGTGTGTAGGAGAAGTGCCAGACTAGTTAACCTTGGCAGCGCGTATAGTGTTTCCTAAAAATATACAAGTTTGTGTTGGAGCTGCTATTGGAGAATGATCTTTGGTCAAAAAGGATGAGGATTCAACACAGTTACAACAAACTCTGCCTTTTGAGGAGCCAGCATGCCTTCAATTGAGGAATATAAAATTTTGTCTTTTACTCTTCCTTTTTTGTTAGATGATTACATGTAACAAACTAAGAATATCTTGAATTTCAGTACAATTGAAATGAAATTTAAATGTAATTAATCCTGATGCTTGTTGCTCCCTTATTCTATAAAAGGGCTTTCAGGGCTTATTACAAGTGTCGGATTCTTAACTCTTAATAGGCTTCTAGGTAAACTAAGTTTAGGCAGAGGAACTTAGAATAAAATACTGGAAATAGACTAGTAAATTGTCTTGGATGTGAAATCATGTATATAGTAATCTTTAAAAAGTTCTATAGAAATTACATACATCAGAGAAAATATTAATAAGGTAGCAGATACTCTCCTATGTTTCTTATAAGTTATGAATGATAAATACTAACGGTGTTATAATTTTTCTTCAAATATTTCATTTGAATGTGTTACTCTATTTTCAACTTTAATTCAAGGAATTAATTAAAATGCTTGAATAGTGTTATAAACTTTACAGTAAGGAATGGCTTAGGATTTTTAAGAAGTAAATGTTTCTTGCACAGTGAGTTTTTTGTAAATGCAAAGCAATATGAAGATAGTTCATTTCTTCCTTAAATGAGTAATTTGTAAATTACTGATTCTCATGTACTTGACTCCGCTACTCCAATTGATGAGACACTGGTCATTTTGTCAAAAATATTGTGTAGAATGAACATATAGTGTTGTTGACCCTTGACTTAAGATAAGACAATATTCAATTAAAAATCCTTCCAAGGATAGCAAAAGTGGAATTATCCCCAATTCCTTACAAATAGCTAATCTTTCACTTGAAAATCCACCAAGTCTTCAGTGAAATTAATTTTATTTTCCATAAAGAGGAACCAATCTGTGTATAAATCTATTAATAATTGATTATATTGCACAAAAAAAAAATTGGGATTACCCTCCTAGGTTTCATAGAGCCTGAAGTGAAGGATTACAGACCATAAAATCCTATGGTCACTGTGTTGGCCACTAAGCTACCAGTTCTTCGTCATAGGAGTTGGCTACTTCTTAGAGGATTGTTCGATTCTACAGAAAAAATCGCAAAAAGAAATGGCAACTCCACTTGGGAGACTTTGAATCTCCAGTTGGAGACTATCAGAGTCAAGAAATTGGTCAAATCTAAACATCTGGTTCAGATACTGAGCTATTTTTAGACCTGGAAATGTTTTTGTTGAGCAAGTTTCAAAAGATATATATGTGACTCTGCTATGGGAGAAAACCCAAAAGGACTTTCATCTTTAAAGGAGCTTCATATTGCTTGAAGTTCAATCCTCAGTGAAAAGAGGTGGTGACTCTATCAAAAGTACCCAATGAAGATGTGAAGAATGTTGAACATATGTGCAAATGTTTCCAATCAAGAAGAAGAACCCTTTGCTGCAACATATCAAGGTATTCTTCAATTTTTGGTTTTCAAGAAAGATAAAATATGCATATGAAAACCATAGTTGTAAGTATTATAAAATATGATTCCCTATTGAGTGATTAAGCATTAAGAAAGGGAAATAGTAGTGATAGGCTTCGATACTTTTGAGTTATAATTTATAATCTCTTTTATGAAGTGAAGTATGCAATGTTTTTGAAGAAAGAAATTTAGAATATCTTAAGCAAGTTGAGATATAAATTTTCATTGTAAGATCTTAAGATCATATTGTAAAACAAGTTTTAGTTGCCTTGTGTAAATTGCAAATGATATAGAAAGACTTGTAAAGGTTAGAAAAAATGTATCATCAACCTATTCATTTTAGTGTGCAGCCCCTATCATGTAATAAGAGAAGTTTCAACATTAAAAGGTGCATGGCCATAAATTTTGATGGAATTTGTGGTTACCCAAATTTCATTCCATCTGAAATCATAAATGAGCTACTAAAATTCATTATTACAATAGGTGAATCAGCTAATAAGCATTTGCAACAATTCAGCAATTTAATGGAGGATTATGAGATAGATCATGAGGATGTTATCATGAGGCTATTCGTTCAGTCTCTAAAAGGAGATGCAAGAGATTGGTTCTTTGATTTACCAGCATGCTCTATCTATTCTTGGAATGAGTTCAAAGAAGTGTTCATGGAGCAGTTTGGTGAAAGAATCAGTGCTAGTTATTTGCTAAATAAATTTATGAACATTGAGAAAGAAGAGAATGAGCTAGTCCCAACATTTAACTAAAGATTTACTAAAACATTAAGGGACATTACTAATGTTTTGGAATTAAGTGATGCAGTATGTTTAGTTGTTTATTTGGTAGCTTTTGATAATAAGATGAGTTATCTACTAAAAGATAAGGATCCCAAAACTTTGCATCAAGCATATGGGATAGCTATGAGCATTGAAAACAACCTAAATTATGGAATCCACAAGGGTCATTTGAATACAAGTGTTTACTGCCATAGAACACCAAATGTTGATAAAGGGTGTAAGCCAGAAGTCAAAAATGAATGTAAGAATGCTTGCACCCCTATTGTTTCAACTTACACAACATCCTATAATATCAACCTCATAAATCCCCAAACACATCAATAAGAAACCATCATGTTTTCAATTTACAATGAAAATAGCTTGGTTGCTTTATATGAGTCGAGTAGTGAGATGTCACATAAAGAGAACAGAGTAAAGGAAAAAATGTATATGAAGCAAATGAAAGGTATGGTTTAAGTTTTGTTAAAGGATCCTTTACCTATACTCCTAGGGAAGAGATAAGACTGAGTATTCAGTCTGATAATTTTGAGCATAGTTGCAATATTGATGAGTCCTCTTGTTGTAGTAATGAAGATGACATTGAGTATGGTAGGTTTTTGTTGATTGTGATTATCCGAATGAAGTAGAGATGGAATCCTTTCCTGTAGATGGGAAATGTGTTGATCATGATGGGAAAGCATGTTTGTTTGAAAAGGAACAACTTTCTTCCTATGAAGAAATTTCAGATGTGCGTACTAAACAATTTGAGGATGGGAATGAAGTTGAAAATGTGTCTATATGCTCTCCTAGTGATTACAGTGAATTTGAGTGTAATGACGACTTTAAGGATTTTGACCTTCATGCTGAGGAGGTTCTTATGTAAAAAATTAATGTAATGGAGAAACCTTTATTTGATGAGCCTTCATCTTCATTAGTTGATAGAAATGATGGTCCCTATCGGTGCAGAGAAAATCCACTTTTTGTTGAGGGTTCTAATGATGTATCTGAAATAGAGTTAGAGTGTGACCATGAGAAAATAGAGCAATACCTTGATGAGCTCTTTGAGGGCATTTCCCATGAATGTTTTACATTTGATATAGATGTTGTAGATAAGGTATTTTTATGAAGCATGACAATAAGATGAATAACAAGGAATGTTATTTTTAGTATGAACATGTTTCATATAATGAATATAACACATATATGTCATGTAATGATAAAAATGTGAAGTTTATGATTGACTCTACAACACAAAATGATAGGGATTACACTGGAAATGTTATGCTCAGAAATTTTGTGAGAAATGTTTATAATAATGATTGCAGTTAGGTAGATTCTCACTTGTTACGAAGGGGTGCAACATTTTTCCTGGTAGTATTGAAGTTGGTCTTACTTCAGAGATACAACAAGGGCACATATGGATGGAAAGGTAGCAATTATTTTAGGAGGTTGGTTTTCAACATAGGAAAAAACTTACCCAGGGTTTTGGTGGCCTAGTGCCACCAATCAGGAAATAGAGACTGGTTAGATTGAATGGTGCATATTACGATTTGGATCTTTGGGGAATCTTCACATTTTGATTGGGTGGAGATTAGGCCCCTTTTTTTAAGTCGTTTTCACCTGTGTATATCTTGTACATATGTTGTTTCTTTGGTTTTTTTCTTGTGCCTGGTCTGCTTCACCTAAAATTTTAGAATCTCGCCATCCCTATAGGAGGCATGTGTCCCTAGTTGGAGCCACTCATATAACCCTCAAAAAATTTCAATATTCCATCTTAAACCCTTATTGCATTTGGATGAAGGGTTTCTATCTGCAAGTTCTTACAGGGTTCTATTTGGCCATTGACTTCCTATTTCCCATAGCCATTTTTTTTAATGCATTTTGGGTCATTCATAGTCACCTAGTAACCGGTTCTTCAAGACTAAGTTCATATTTTTTATATTTTATAAGGTTGAGAAAGGACCTTTTGTTCTTTACATTCTTTGTGTTACATCTTTTGACAACCTCAAGTCTATTATTCTCATGTTGTCCTAGAGAAGTTCCCTCTTTTAGAACAATGAATGAAGACGTGCTTGAAAGTTTAACTTAAGTCTCGATGGCCCTCCCAGTTGTATTGCTCATTGTTGATTTATTCATAGGTTTACACCTTGAATTAGCGACGAGCGGTGGACATATGTGATGTGATTTCTTGTAGATTGCCTGATCGCGAATATGTTTTGAATGTAAAGTCTCACATCAGCGATATGGGATGAACTTTATAAATATTGTGAATCATCTCATCTCTAATTTCTTGCAAAATATATGATGAGAATTAGTGATGAGCAAAGACCTTATGTTATAATGCTCATCGCTCATCACGGATTTGTTTTTGAACTTGAGTTTTGAATTGGAAAAGAGTGATGGGTTTCCTCTAAAGGGTTTTTTGTTGCTAATGAGATATGATTCTATGAGTGATGTCTTTTGTGCCATTTTTTTTATGTAGGTTGTATGTGTCTAGATCTGGTGCTTCCACTACATCTCCCCTTGTAGATGGGATCTTGGGCGCAAGGTTTGAATTAGAGATGGGTAATAGAAGGATGAATGTGACCAAAGGTCAGGGCACTAGACCAAGGGCTAAAGACCAATGTAGGGATGTATTCATCACTGATGAAGTCAGGAAAATATGAAGTACATCAACAAAAAGCAATGACCATTAATCGTAATGGCAATGTGGAAGAATTATGAGGATTTAGCATAAAGAAAAAAGGAAAGTAGCGAAAGGACTAAGGAACCATTAATAAAATTTTAAAGCTGGATAATCCAATGGACTAAAGATCATCACATAAATAATTTCATAAAAATTTGGGGAGGATCAGCGATGAAGTGATGAAGTGTATAGATAAAGTTTCTCTCTAAGAAAAATTGATCCTATGTACATTGCCGATATTAATTAAAGCAGAAATTAGGTTGGTGATACATGCTCATTGAAAGATCACAACACCTAAGCTAGCATCACTACTTTCTATGAGAAAGTTGCTAAGGACACAAAAAAACAAGGCTCAAATCACCATGGATGTAGTTTTAAATGCTTTAAAATCAATGGCTTGAATCCAATACCGAACTGTTAATTTATCAACTCGCTCATGTGAGGATTTTTCAAGTCATTAATTTTGCATGCTTCAAATTTCCTATTTAATACAAATTGCTTGTTGATCCTCTTTGTCATAATTCATTTTGCAATGAGTGAGGGTTGCAGGCTAATAAGGACGTGTGTGGGAATTGAATTCTTTTGAGCAGTGTGTAGATTTTCTGGGCAAGTAGGCCTACCATGATGATTAAAGAGTTTGAGAAGCTGAGTTTATTTGAGTCTGATGAAGAAGTTCTTGAGAATGAAAGTAGAATACAAGGAGCTCCTGATATGCCAAAAGGAAGAATAGGATTCAGGAAATTCAAGGAGTATAATAACATGGAAAATTACTATCCATGAGAGTAGACAATTTTAGAAGAATTAGTCAAACATAGAGAGAAGAGGACAGTGAAATTTAAAAAAGAAGGCAAGGAGAAAGAATGAGCACTATAAGGCCTATCTAAAGCAATGCAATTTTCCATGTGAGGTTTCTAATAACCCTTGAGATAGTGAGGGTGACACTAATCCAGAGGGTGATTATTATCCCCTCTCCCTGGTACTATCGGTGAACTCTGACAAGGAGGTGGTGACAGTTTCTCTAGTCCCACCACAAGCAAAACGTGTGTGAGTATCCTTTGAGGTCGATGACTCAGAGTGATGATTGCACCCTGTTTTTGTTTTTTATGAAACCACGCCTTTTTTGTTAGGATTGTCCTATTTAGCACTAATGTGATTTCTTGTTTGATGTGCTGAGTTGGAATGTTTTTGGGCTAGTGTGTAGGAGAAGTGCCAGACAAGTTAACCTTGGCAATGTGTATAGTGTTTCCAGATAATATACAAGTTTGTGTTGGAGCTGCTATTGGAGAATCTTCTTTGGTCGACAAGGATGAGGATTCAACATAGTTACAACAAACTATGCCTTTTGAGGAGTTGGTGTTCCTTCAATGGAGGAATATGGAATTTGGTCTTTTACTCTTCCTTTTTCCTCAGATGATTGCATTCAACAAACTACGAATATCTCAAATTCTGGTACATAATGAAATGAAATGTAAATGTAATTAAGCCTGATGCTTGTTGCTCCCTTATTCTATAAAAGGGATTTTAGGGCTTATTACAAGCCTCAGATTCTGAAGTACTAATAGGGTTCTAGGTAAACTAAGTTTAGGAATAGGCACTTAGAGTAAAATACTGGAAATAGACTAGTAATTTGACTTGGATGCGAGATCATGTATGTAGTAATCTTAAACAAGTTTTATAGAAATTACTTATATCAGATTAAATATTAATCCAGTAGTAGATACTCTCCTATGTATGTTTCTTATAAGTTATGAATGATAAATACTAATGTTGTTATCATTTGTCTTCAAATATTTCATTTGAATGTATTACTCTTTTTTTAGCTTTGATTCAAGGAATTAATTAAAATGATTGAATAGGGTTATAAACTTTGTAAGGAATGGCTTAGAATTTCTAAGAGGTAAATGTTTCCTACACAGTGAGTTTTTGTAAATGCAAAGCAATACAAATATGGTTTGTTTCTTCCTTAAATGAGTAATTTGTAAATTATTGATCCTCATGTACTTGACTCTACTACTCCGATTGATGACATTGGTCATTTTGTCAAAAATCGTATGTAGAATGAACATATAGTGTTCTTGAACCTAGACTTAACATAAGACAATATTCAATTAATTTTTTTTCCATGGATAGTAAAAGTGGAATTATCCTCAAGTCCTAGCAAATAGCTAATCATTCACTTGAAAATCTGCCAAGTCTTTAGTGAAATTGATTTTATTTTCCATAAAGAGGAATCAATATGTGTATAAATGTGTTACTAATTGATTATATTACATGAAAACACAATTGAGATTACCCCCTAGGTTTCACAGAGCCTTAATTGAAGGAATACGGACCATAGAATCCTATGCTTGTTGTGTTGGCCACTAACCTAGTAGTTCTTCATCATAGGAGTTGGCTACTTCTTAGAGGATTGTTTGGTTCTGCTGGAAAAATCACCAACAAGGAAATGATCCTTTGTATTCATTTTATATTTTTTATATTGTGAGTTAACCCTCAGTGTGGTTTTTCCCTTATTGGTTTTTCCACGTAAAAATCTAGTGTTCATTGCGTTTATTTACTTTCTGTTATCTCTGTTTCATGCTCATATTTAATAACAGAGGGTTGTGGTTGAAGATTTGATATGTGATAAAGTTTTATGTTTGAATTTGTGTGACAACCGATTCACCCCCCCTCTCAGTTGTCTTGTGCCTATTTAACAATATTAAGTCCAATTTGAAAAGGAGGGCCCATGGTATGTGTAGGATCATGATGAACCAAAAAGTGGCAATATGATGGGTATGTGGCTGACGATTATTTTTTTACCCAAAATTGATGAAACGAAAAGGGTTTTTAAAGGAGATTCTCAGCTTTCCACCAATATAAACTATTCTTTACTTTGAATTTAATAAGTAATTATTATTCATTTTCTATTCAAATTACGACTAAAATCCTAATTGATAGGTTGATTGAAAAACATCTATAGCTTTCAAACGATATCACATTTTTTGAATCCAAAACATACGTCACATTCTATGCTTTGCATACTATAGGAAGAAAAATTGAATTTCATGAATTTTTGACCAAGTTAAGGTGGTCCATACAAGTTTTATATTTTTTAAAGGTTGTAATAAAAAAATCATAATTAATTATTTACTTACAAAATATGCATCACATCGGGGCATGAGTCCTCTACTTATATATAAAATCTTATAAAAATTATTATCATTTTATTTTTGGTTAGGGTGGTCGAATGGACACCTACTTATTTTTCCCCAAAATTTAAGTACCACTACATTGAAATTTCAAATTTTCACCAAATAGATTTTTTTTTAAAAAAAAAAACCTAGTAGTTTAGAAACTACATTCAATTTTCTACAGATTCTATTTTTACATATTTTTGAAATAATATAGATAACTTATTCAAATTTTTGGTCAAGTTGCCTAACTCTAATTTTTCTGAATTTTTTGCCACTTAAGGGCCTATTTTTTCCATGATGATCCTGCACATACCCCCCAAACAAGTGTAAAAATGTGAAGGGGATACATTTTTCTACACTAAAAATTTAATAAATTCCATAAAACAAAATATAAAGTCCATGAAAATACTTAAAAATATATATAGATCTATTCCATGAAATACTAAAATACTAAAACATGTACATATAGAGTCCATGAAATACTAAAACATATATAGATCTGTTCCATGAAATACTAAAATACTAAAATGTGTATAAAGAGTATTGTAATGTACTGAAGCATATATAGAGTCTATAAAATGTACTAAAACATGAAATGTACAAAAAAATATAAATCTAACTTCTATCATCCCTATAATCAAGAGACCTCTTCACTCCACGCAGTCTAGGATGATCTAAATCAGTCCATACAAGAGAAAGAAACTTGAAATCAGATTTCAAATGTTTATAAATGGTTTAATTCAATTTAATTTATAAAACTATAAAAATTACCATATGAGGTTTCTCATCTCCTGTGACAAAAACTTGAAATCAGATTTCAAATGTTTAAAAATGGTTTAATTCAATTTAATTTATAAAACTATAAAAATTACCATATGAGGTTTCTCATGTCCTGTGACAACCTCCTCTACATGCTCTTTTATAGGACATGTCTCATACTATAGAAGAAAATTAATTTAACACATGAACATATATCAAATTGAAATTTACTTTAAGTCAAATGTTCACAATGTATAATATAATTGAGTTTAAATATAATCAAAATTTTAAATTACCATATGAGGCTACTCATCTCCTCAATTGTCCCACTTTGCATGTGTTTTTGTAGGTGATATGACATCATCAGGATGAAAAGTGTCACTAACAAGTCCCTACAAAGTCAAATAAAGCACATGTATACAAACTAGATTAAAACATATATATTCACTTGTGTACCCATTTTTTGTTTTTATCTATTTAAATAACCTAAAAATTGTGCACACGAATTTTTTTTTAAAACAACTTGAAATGTAGCTGACTCTTGAAATTGGCTTAGATCAATCAAGTGTGTAATACCCATCCTCATGGTCATGTCAAACTACATATACATATATTTTTAATATAAGTGCATGCATGTTTGATATAGTGAATTCAAAATTCAAAATTTTAAGTAATTTTTTTTAATAGTATACATATGAGTGGCTCATGTGAGACACTTGAAAATGGTGAATCTCTTCACACACCTTGTGGTGGATCTGATGTGGAAGTCAAATCACTTCCTTGAACTCGATCATAAATATAAATAGCACATGTTCAAGACTGCATTACAAATTAAAATCAAGTTAATGTTATTTAATATATATTTATAAAATAAATCAAAATACCCCAAATGGGTGGTTGAATTACATAGTTGTCGATGTAAAATAAAATCACTAAAAAGATGTTGATGTCCTTTTGGCCATCATCTATACCAAAAAATTTGATTGTTAACATATTACAATTTTTTTGATGTATGTTCATTAGAAACATGTGCTAAAAATTATTAGAAATTTAACATGTATGTATATATACCTATGTTGGATGATTTGTAGGGTCATCATGAAAACATTAAAAATCAATAAATGAATCGATATCATCATATGCTCCATGTGCAACTGAGGAGGATGCAACCTTACCAATTCCATAATATAATTGATTAAAACTCATACAAAAATGATACATCGATGCAAGTGAAATGGTAGTAGGACCAAATCCATCATCAGCTCCTCAAGGGTCTTTTCTACTAACCCTAGCTACCATCTCAAATGTTTGTTGACTAAGGTTAGCAGAAAGTGCAATCAATGCTTATAGTGTGGATACCATTGCATGGTGCTAGATGGGTGCAAGAATGGATATAGAAGGAGGGTTGACAAGAGTTTGAGTAGGAATTGGTTGTTAGGGATCAATCTGTGCCCCTACTATCTATTTTGGCATGCTCCCACCAATACCCTAGAATAATCTAAAATTAAAATAAATGAGTTTCATACCCAACAAAAAATACACATGTAATTTTATCAAAAAACAGAGAGGAACCTCATAATTAGCATTTGGTGGATGATCAAATACCATCCACCACCAATCTCAAAAATTGGTGGCCATGTGTGTATGTCTAAACCACCTAATAAATATATATTTTTTTGTTTGTGGGAATTGGTTGATTGTTGATGGGGTCGATAAAATACAAAGCTAAATGGGATTTTATGATTTCCTAGTCAAGGATCTCCCTATAGGAGATTCCATCAAAATAAAACCATCACCTCTCCTATCTCTATACTCAATAATTTTATAATTCCACATCAATGGATATGACAACATCTACAACATTTTACATTGAATATACAAAACACATTAGGAGGGGTGGAATGGATGTTTCATTTCAAATTACATTTTTTTCTATGGATCTAATATTGCCATTGATGTATGCTTGCAAATGGGCCTCATCAGATCCTGGGGGTGGAGGTGGGGCATTTTAAGGTTGAGGGGGTGGAGGTGGAGGTAGAGGTGGAGGGGGAGGAGGTGGAGGGTGTTAAGGTGAAGTGGGTGGAGGTGGGGGATTGACAATATCCTCAATATAAAAGTTATCCATAATATAATTTAGTGAGCCTACATGTATATAAATATACAAATATGTGCAAAATTAACTTTCAAGAATCTATATATAAATTATAAATAAACATATTAATATACCTATATATATTATACATGTTGGGTTTAGGGGACCTTTCCCCTACTTCTATTACCAAAAAATAGATATTATATATGTTAAGAAATTAAAAGAAATATTTAAATTAAACATACATGACCATTTAAAAAATTAGAATATATACACATACATACATCATTCAACTTGAGCATACATACAAATTTCAAAATTTAAGATCTAACTTCGTAATTTTAATAAATTTACATAATAAAAAATAAACATAAAACATATAGGTAAATTTAATCCCCTCAATCCATGGCATAAATGACCTAATGATACAAATAAAAAATGTGTAAGTCTCATTTATGTCTATGACATGTAAAATTTTGTGGCTTGATGTACTTTAAAGTGTTTACAAGGAATAGTGAAGTTTCCCATTAAATCCTATTTTCTTAAATCCCCTTAATCCACATATCATCTTTCCTAGGTCCATAAACTATGCTAATGTAATGATTTTGTCCTAAGTTGACCAAGTTTAATATATAGATCTTTAATAAGCTTGTAAAAACTTCAAGCATCTAACATTATACAAATTGATTAAATGT
>VDFB02375358.1:0-17651 GCA_007258455.2 Sequoia sempervirens
GTTTGGCACCACCAAAACACCATGTTTCCTATTCCTTTGGTTGCTTTAAATTTCAATACTAAGTCAAAGTTTAATTCATGTGTTGTTGCTCATTTTTTTCTTCACGATGTTTGACTATATCTCCCACTATTCTTGGCAGCACTATCCCTTATTTGTTGTGCCTAATGTTTGCATTATTTAGCATTTGAAATGCTAGATACAATCCTTCATGTTCGTGTGTTGCCTACATTTTGAATTGACTAGCATTGAAACTCTTTAAGCTATGTTATTAACACAAGCATTACTTCTATATGTTGTGCAATCACTTATTCTAATGCTATGCAATATTGTGCATGTTGCACTTTATATGTTAGGCATTTTAAATAGATACTCAATGCTGACAATACATTTTAACATAATATATATATTATATGCATATATTTGTATAACTCAATATGTATATACATATATATATATATATATATATATATATACGTTCAACTTAAAAGCTCATAAACTACATTATTCGATATTCAAATACATAGACACAAAATATATTGTCATTCAAATACTTATATATATAGATACACATACGTATATACATATATACATATATATCCATTATTGTATATGATCAATTATTCGTATATCATATTTTATGTATGTGTCATGTTGATAAATCATATATACACATATATTCAATATTCATAGTTACTCATATATAAGAAAAGGTGTTAAAACATCATAACCCTAATGGTCAAAACTATCACAAGGAAATCATAACCAATAACCCTATCCCCCTATTAACACAAATCCAATCATATGCTTGTCAACATGCATATATATTAAGTGTATATATATACGCATATATATAATCGATTCCTTATGTATGTATGCTTGTAAGTATTTCTACTCATATATTTGCATACATGCTTATGCTCACATGCACAAGTCACTATATATACATATATATGTATACATTTAATGTACATATGAATCCACATAAAGATAACTATGTGGAAAGCTCAAAGACTCAAATATTCAATCGCGATAACTTGATCAAACAATCAGAGAAATCAAAGACATTTGCTCAATCAATTCAATCATCCCTAAAACCTAAGACTCAAAAATTACTTACTCGGTTCACAACTATCCTGACTCGACTAGTCCAAACTAGAAGTGAGTGTGTGAAAGCTCAGTTAGACTCATTCAAGGGTTACTCGACCATTTCTCTTCTCTTGAGTGATACTTCCCCTCTCTTCTAGAGGATTGAATTTGTCCCTACATCTAACTTAGTACAACACCAAGGTAGTTAGACATTCATAATAAATTCATTTGCATCATAAAACATTTGTATCAACAAAGCATTAGAATGTCCACATTGTAATACATATCTTTTCATCGTATTTCATCAACATAAACATATTCATTAATTTCGAAGAAAAGACATCTTAATGCATATTTCAATGTTTTATTCTCTTACTGAACATATTAAAGTCACAATTTGAATTTATCAACACTTTCACTAATGAAGGTAAAAGAAACTCGATAACTAGGAAACAGGGTGTAACATATGCAAGAGATTAATTGTCACAATAAGCTAATAATGTTTCCTCCAAGTGTGGGGGTCAACCTTGTTACTTGAGGTGAATTTCAATCGATTTCATTATCAACCATACATTATCCCAAGTATCTTACCTAGGAATCCTAATTATCAAACTCAATATACCCTAGATTTTAGAGTCTACCTTATGTTATCGAGAGTGCTCGTGATGGACTCTGTGCACCCGAATTCATTTTCTTTCCTCCCCCACTCTTGGGTGACGTGTTGCTGGTGTTAACGGCCATACGTCATCACATGATGCGTATAGTATGGTACCATGCATGTGCATGGTTAAGTTTGTTAGTGTTATAAATTTCTTTAAAAAATAAATAAATAATGGTTGTGTTTTTTCCCTTCGTTCAAAATTAGGGCATTACAGTAAACCTCCTTATGAAATACTACTAAATAACGCTCTAATAATTGAGCCATTTCATAGGCTTTCTATAACTTTTTTCATTTATTTTTTGTAGCTATTAGCATATATATTTCTTGTAGCTCCATTCATATGCTTGTTGTGGCGCATGTCTTTATGCTTTCTGGCTCACTCCAATATGAATCCTATAGTATATATACTTTATGTTATTGATATGTAATGTATGTGTATATATGTATACATGCACATATAAACATAGATATACATACATAATGTGAAGCAAACCCTAAAAGAGCCAAATACCAATTTAATCAACTATCTAGAAGTGAATGAGTAATCCAAAGGTGCATTATGGATGTTTAATGTATACCAAATCATAAATATAATTGTTGGCCTTTTTAGAATCATAATCATAAGACCATGAAATTATCATAAAGAGACTTTGCTAATATTTTTTAAGAATCCAACAATATGGGTGGATTTTACTTGCCATAGAGATATAAAGAATGAATTTGTTGTTCTTTTAAGAACTCCTTTATTCCAATCAATATCCATGTCTTGCTAATTTTAGAGATCTTATTCAAACTAATTAGTTATCTATTATTTCTATTGTTCATAAAGAACTTAACCAGATGATATGGTTAAATATTAATTATGTCATTCATAAAGAACTTAATCAACCACTAAGGTTAAGTATTAATCGTGTTGTTTACATTTGGCTTATTCGCCATATAGCAAGATAACTTGTATGCCACTGCCAATAATTTATAGGATGAATCGATTCACTAAAGGAAAGTACATACATAATAATAAGTAAAACTATCCATAGGTCAATATAAAACTTTATATTATAGTATAAAAATGGTATTGGGTGTAAATGCTTTGTTCTATCTATCTTATAGTAAGATTACATTATATTAATTGAAAATAAGGTTGCTACTATAATATCTCAATGGAATAAATATATAAATGGCATAGAGCATCATTGTATAAACCATTTATGAATAAATCACTTTTAAGAAATGTAACTTGTGTAAGGGGTAAAAGTGGAAGGGGATAAACAATCGAGAATTCAAACAAAGAACTCAAAACAAGAGATCAAAACCCACTTACCAATGAGATTAGATTGTGAATCAAGCCATGAAATCAAACCAAAATGTTAGCATAATCAAACATAATTGAAATAAAAAACAAGAACAATCTCACCATCCCATTGTTGGAGAGCTTGGTGTTGTATGGTGTTGGATTGCTCAAACACTTGAATCCTCCATGATTGCTAGCAAAAGCTTGATTGAATGTGAAGCAAATATGACCTAGATGCTATGATAAATGCTCTCAATTGCTTAAGAATCAAATTGACATGACTTAGTTATGAAAATTATAGGTGATGAATGTGAAGGATGAAAGGTGATTTCATAGATTAGGAAATTAGATCAAGGGCCAAGATTGGCATTTAATGCCCACAAAGAAGGGTTGAGATTGAATCAAGGAAGATAAAAGGATGTGATTAGTTAGAACTCAAATATCTTCACCATTTTAGGAAAATGGTTAGGATATTTTAAATCAAGGGTGGAGATTAGATTTGAAGATCAAGGGATAGAAATGGTTAAGACAAGTTAAGTAAAGATATTTACTACATTTACTCCTCATTTGCACACTTTTCTTTGTAAGAGTTTTGCTCTTTGGTGATCATTTACTCCAAATGTGCATTTTCTATGGTGAAGATTCCAAGAGTTCCACATCAATCTAACGTAGTCCGACAGTACCAGTGACCAATCGACGAGGGGTTGTAGTATGCAAGCTTCTAAATTTTGATTTCATATTTTTTTGTTTTCATAATTAATAGGCAAATTTAGGAAAAACAACAGCAATAGGATTTAGGACTGTTGCCTTTATCATGAGATGACCACTATTTTAACTTTAGGTTGTGTGCTCTTGCAAAAGGGAAACACTATTGTTTAAGGTTAGTGCTATTTCTCAATAGTGACATGCTTGAATGTTTGTGGATGTGAAAAATAATTGTGCATGCTAGATAATTAGGAAATTGTCACTATTGTCGTAAAGCGACGCACTTGTATGCTAAACGGATCCGCTATTAAAAAATATGATTGCTCCTACAAAATAATAGGCTCACTATTGTAAAAACCTTATGCGTTTGCTCCAAAAGATGTTCGCTTTTGCAAAAAAAGGACTAATTTTCTTAGTTTAGGTGCAGATTTACGTTTCTTTGATCAAATTTTTACCAAATTGACATTGTGGGTTGAATGCTTGTAGGCCACCCTACATCCTTTATATGCTAGAGAGCACAAACCCCATATCCTCAATACGATAGCTTAGTTCCAAGAGTTGGAGAGAGATTTTCTAGAGGTTGTGGTATTAGACCACATTGCATATATGCCTGAGATTTGGGCACATAGAGCCATGATGACAACACTAGTAGAGCAATGGAGATCAGAGATAACCACCTTTCACCTTCCCACAAGCGAGTGTGCCATCAAACTTGAGGATGTTTGGAGGATTCTTCAAATTCCTATTCATGGTGAGCTGGCTACATATGATGATATGGTAATTGTGCTAGCTAGTTTGATCATAGGACCTTTAATGCTAGATAGGAGATCTCATCGATTTCCAGTCGGTTGGGGAGTTTTCATAGAGCATATGATGGAGGAGGGGACCCAATATGCATGGGACCTTGGTTACTAGCACATCTATATCATGACATGCATGAGGTGGTTTACCACGAGGGTAGCAACATTTTGGCGGGTCTTAGCTTACTCCATGTTTGGGCATGGGAACACATTGTGGTCACTCAACCAGTGGCTATTGATTAGAGAGATGTCGATGATCCCTATTCATACAGATATCATGATTAGCTCCATTACAAACAGTCTGGTAGATTATAGTACTAGAGATCTATTTTTGACGACATGATAGAGTTTGTGTGGAGGCTGTATTTGTGAGGTCTAGGCCGATGATCACAAGCACTTAGTTTATTGTAGATAGACATGGTATCTGATAGGGAGAGTGGATACCATTTTAGAGAGGTATCTTCCAAACAGAGTCCTCTGCCAGTTTGGGGAGAGACAAACCACACTTGCTGATGACTACCATGCTCACACCGTTCGAGAGGTCAATGCATGGGGACCTCAAGTAGATTTCAGGAGAGCAGTTGTGGACTTCAGAGCATTGGTACTTTTTGGTTGGGGTTGGGTAGTCAGACCCATAGATCTAGGGATGACTTGCAATTTTGATACATGGTGGGCCAAGAGACGACTAATTAGATTTACCATTCCCACAGGAGGAGTAGGTGTTGATAGCATAGTTATTAGCCAGAGGAGGAGAGGAGGTGTTGTCAGGAGCAGGGAGGCTAGATAGAGACAATGTATTTCTCATGAGCAACATCAGAGGGCACAATACGATGATGGGAAACATGACAAGCATGTGCCCCAAGATCATGGGTATATGCATAAAGATGGTCATGATCCTAGTCACTAGGATGATCAGTAGTAGTGGGTACAAGTACAAGTACCACAAGCACCCCCACCTCAAGGGGACATGGTTGCATGACTTGCATAGGTTACTACGGAGAGGGATCAGGCTCACATAGAGCATGATACTGCTATTCAAGACAGGGATGCTAGAGCTGGAGAGTGGGATGTTGAGATCACCTGTAGATAAGCCCTAGAGGTACAATTAGCCATGATCACAACTAAGAGGAACTAGACTCGATCAAAGAGAGATGATCTTGTTCAGGAGAGGGATACCAAGAGGGGTAAGAGGATACAACTGGAGATCACACAAGCCTCCTCCGTCCCTCGAGCATAATACCAGCTAGAGAGGGACCAACTGATGGAGGAGAGGACATACCATCAGACCTTATACGAGGCCCGGGTCCTAGGGCTCAAAGATGACCTAGGTTTGGTGCAAGGAGCAACACTACAACAATAGAGCCAAGTAGATCAGGTAGAGGGTCTGTTAGTAGACCATTGGTACAACATTTTGGTCCCCTCATACAGCCTCATCACCTCCTCAGAGTGTTCAAAGATCACCTGTTAGAGAGGAACAACAGATACTAGTACCTAATGAAGAGCAGCAGGGTTGATCTTGTTTGATTATTTTCACATGGACCTGATATAGACATAATTTTGTAGATACATTCATTGGCCAGTTGATCCTCGTATATATGTATATTTTTTATTTAGATGATATGTATCACACATCATTTATATATGATGATGCACTGACATTTCCATTTTTGATGATACATGAGAGGTTACCAATTTTTATGCAGTATGTGATGTGTTATGAGATGATCTATGATATTCATTATGTTTATGATGATGATGGATGTATGTTATGCTATGAAATGATGATGTTATGATATGATAAGATGACATTCATCATTTTTTTTGTATTTTATGATGCTCTGACATGATATGCATAATGTGGATGATATATTATGATGCATGCATGCAATAGACAATGTTATATGATGTATGATGCTCTATGATATGATTGATATTATGTGTTGATGATTTTGTGGGTGTAGGATGCATGTGGTACTAACAATGTTATAGTATAGGATAGAGATATTAGTCAGAAGAAATATTAGCAGGATTAGAGGATAGAAGAAACTGGATGATTGTTTGATCTAATTGCTAAAAATCCATAGATTATGATTGTAGATGTGGATGAATGAATGGATGAATGATTGATAATGATTGATGATATGCAAAACATGATGAGTATTCTTTTGCTTCATGGAAAAGACTAAGTAAATTTCATCATAGCAATCCTTATTAATGTAGCAAATAGACACAATGCACCAGGGTATTAATGACCAAGGTGGCATTGTATCTATTGCATGGACTTTGACTCCATGAACAAGGAGTATTACCAAACATATGGAAACCTTGTTAGAGTGTGGGTTAGAATTTTAGAGCATTTTGGATCAGTGCATAGAGACGTATGAAGAATGTAACATGCAAGGCCACTTTAGTCGTTTGAAATGACTTCCACACACAAGGCAAGTATTTTCCATGGTCGTATTACAAAAATGTTCAACAATAATGGCATATAAAATCGATGATAAATGCCCCAATCCTTCCTCTCTAAATCTTTATGGACATCCTTGAGAGATCCTAGGAATGAGACAATAAGATAAATCAAAATAAAAGACCAAAACAAACAAACAATGTTGTAGTATCACTTGCCATGAATGTTTTGATGCTTTAGGGTATTATCCATCGATGATGTCTATTGTAGAAATTATTTATCCATTAAGACACGTGTTAGGATGTTGATGATGATTTTGATAGGTAGGTAGTTATTTTAATTTGACAGTGATCAATTCTTTATGAAATTTGGCTTGAATGTTTCTTAGATTTTGATGTTTTCTTTTCTTGTTGATTGATTTGTCAAAGGGTGAGGGTGATGATTTGTTTATTATGGATGGATAGTTAATTGTGGATAGACGATAATAGAAATAGGATCTTTTTTGAGATTTTTTGAATGTTTTTGTACTTTTAAGGTTATTTGAGGTTGTTTTTACTATTTTCAGGATATTTGGATTTGTTTGGTGTTTTTGAGAGATTTAGATACCAAGAGGGGGACCTAAGGGGACTGATCTAGTGCCTCGGGGGCTCATCGATTGATGGCCTTTCCTACATTATACACATAGAGACATCGTAGTTCACTTTATTGGAATCAAGGTAGCTTGTACGAAGACAACCAACGATGTTTTTAGGATTTTGATGTTTTAGATTTTTTTTTGGATTTTGATAGTTTTATGGTTTTTTGGATGTTTTTGGATTTTGATTTCACAAATGATGGGATGAACAAGGATCCAATCCATCTACCAGGATCAGGAAGTTTCCCCCAATTCTAAATGGGATTACATTTATTATGGATAGGTGGATAAGGTGGATGGTGAACAAAGATAGTGAGGATGGTAGATAGTGCAACAAGGTTCAACACTTAACCATTCATCAAGCCATGGTTGGGTGCATGTTTACTATGTGATGGATGGAATGAAATAGATGCAAAATAGGATGGATATAATGGAGTGTATGCGATAAAAGGATGAGATGAGGTGGATGGAAAAAGATTCAGATAGATGGTGATGCATGACTTATTCCAATGTAGCGCTTGTTTACCAAGTTTTCACTACGGTACTTGTCCTAGAAGCACCACAAGGTGGTTTTCACTTAAAGGGTGATTTATTTCTCTTTACTATTTTTCTTGATTTTTTTTCTTTTTTTCTTTTTTGCTTAGGATATTCTAATGTGTTGGGTATAGAAATTTTTGAGATGGCTACTATTGAGTGACTCTGCTAGGGGTTCACCTTCTGGAGTAGCCAATTGATAAGTACCAGAGTCATAACTTGTTGTGATAACAAAAGGACCTAACCAGTTTGGCTCAAATTTTCCTTTCCCATCCTGGTTAAGCTAAATCTTCTAGTTTTCTCTTAAGACTAAGTCACCAACCTGAAAGCTCTTGTTCTTGATTCTCTTGTTATAACTTCATTTAAGATGGTTCTGATAAGCTTGGAGATGGTTTAGAACACCCAAATTTCTTTCATCTAGTAGTTCAAGTTCATGGAGTGTGGATACTTGGTATTCTTCGTTAATAACAAGATCTTTCAAGGATACCCTTAAGGATGGAATCTTAACCTCTATAGGCAAGATAACTTTAGATCTGTATACAAGGGAAAAGTGTGTTGTGCCCGTCGGTATGCAGATGCTAGTTTTGTAAGCCCACAAGGTACTTGGTTCAACTGAAGGTGCCAATCACAATTGGGGTCATTTACAGTCTTCTTAAGGATCATTTTGTTATACACTTCTGCCTAACCATTTCACTAGGGGTAGTATGGGGTAGATAAGTGATGTTGGATGGAGAATATGGTGCAAAGCTCATAGACATCTTGGTTTTTGAATAGATTTTTGTTGTCAGTAATGATAGTTTGAGGGATACCATAATGACAAATCAAATAGTTAAGGATATACTTCACTATTTGTTTGCTAGTGATATAGGTTAGGGGTATAGCTTCTATCCACTTTGTGAAATACTCTGTGATAGTTATGGAAAATTTATGTCCGTTGGATGAAATAGGGGATATCTTTCCTATAAGGTCGAGTCCCCATTGTGAGAAGGGCAATGGTGTAGTGATTGGATGTAGCTCTTGTGCAGGTGCATGAACAATATCACCATGTTGTTGACATTGAAAGCACTTCTTTGAATAGTGTATAACTTCTTATTCCATTGATGACCAATAGTATCCAATTCTTAGTGAATTCTTGAATAGATTAGCCCTGCTAGAATGAGACCCACAAACACCTTCATGTATAAGTCTTATAAGGTAGTTCAAGCTTCTTTCACATTGAGACATTAGAGTAGTGTACCATCAAGGAGTTGACGGTATAAAGTATCTCTGAGGATAGTAAAGCATGTAGTTCGATGAATAATTTTTTTCTTTTGGTTGCTTGTAAGGTGAGGTGGTATGGTTCCATGTTGGATGTAGGTGTAGGTGTCTTGGGTCAAAGGTGAATCGGGACCAACAAAATCACACACAAGTTCAGATTTTGGGATATCAAATGTTGGTATAAGTAATTGTTCCATAAGGAATTCATACCTAGGAATGTTTTGTAGTATATAAAAAAGTGAACCAATGGTTGCCATGGCATCGATAGCTCTATTGTTGACTCTCGAGACCTGTTCAAAGAGGATGACCAGAAATTACTACTTAAAACTATCCACCATTCTCTTATAAGGCATCAACTTATCATCCTTAGTTTGGTATTCATCGTTCACTTGTCTAATGACCAACTGTGAATCACCATAAACCTATATAGCTCTTTGATTTTCCATTTAACAACCATTTTAGCCTAGTGATTAGTGCTTCATATTCGACTATATTATTTGTGCAAGGAAAGGAACTTCTATATGCTTTAGGTATTCTATCTCCTTGAGGTTTGAGAAAGAGTATACCGATCCCTGATCCATGTTAAGTATGAGATCCATCAAAGTATAGTGTCCAACGGTTTTCTTGAGTTGTCCCTAGGATGCCCTCCTCAATAAATTTTGATATCAATGGTTGATGATCTTCTGTAGGTGCTTCAACTAATTGGTATGCTATTAATTTTCCTTTGATTTCTTTTATGTCAACATATTCTATGTCGAATTCACTAATTATCATGACCCACTTTGCCATTCTTCCAGTGAGAGCTACATTAGACAAGAGATATTTCAAGCAATCAACTTTGGATATTAGCTATATCTGTTGGTTTAGCATGTAATGTCTATTTGGGATGCAAATACAACTACTAAATAATCTGGTTCAATAGGTGTATAGTTTAGCTCATAACCAACCAGGGTATGACTAATGTAGTACATCGCTCTTTCTTTGTTATTATCATCAAGTTGTGCTAACAAAGCTCCTAAAGTTGTTGATGTCACTTATACATACAAGATCATAGATTTGTCCTATGTAGGAGGCATCAAGACAAGAGGAGTTACCAAATAGTCTTTGACACACTAAAAGGCTTGTTCACATCTTCCATCCCATTTGAAGGTTACATCCTTATGGAGAAAGTGTGTAAAAGGATGACATTTATCTGCTAACTAGGCTATGAATCTTCAGATTAATTGTAGTTTTCCCTGTAAGCTACACAACAGTTTCAATATCTTCAGGGGAGGTATTTCCATGATAGATTTGAATTTTGTGGGATCTACCTCAATGCCTCTTCAGGATACAATATAACCCAATATTTTTCCTGATGTCACACAAAAAATACACTTCTTAGGATTTAGGCATAAATTGTACTCTTCTAATCTATCAAATATTTTAGCCATATTATCCAAATGTCCTTGTCTTGTGATATATTTTGCAAAAAGATCATCTACATAGTCTTTTATGGTTATTTGAAACATGCCATGAAATATAGTACTAGTCATTTCCCTTTGGTAGGTGGCTCCTACGTTCTTTAGGCCAAATGGCATGACATTCTAGCAAAAAGTTCCCTAGGGACAAGTAAATTTTGTTTTATGTTGGTTCTCAGTGTTATCTTCATTTGGTTATATCCGAAGAAGCCGTCCATAAAAGTGTAGACATGCAAAATTAACATTCTGCATTTGATAAGGTTCATTCATCAACCGAACTAGATTTCACATTAGGTTCACCTTCATTCATTTAGCAGATAATTTCATTAATCTCCATTTCCTAAGGTCATTTAAAATCAAATAAACATTATCATCAACCATTTAATAAATCAAACATCCATTTAAATCAAATCTAAATCATATTCCATCTTCTGATTTAAATAAATCAAAATATCAAAGTCCTAAAAAGTCAACTCACCTAATCATCATTAAACTAACATAATCATCATTAATTTAATCTAATCCTAATCTAATGCTAATCTCACCCACTTGCATTCTCTAGATTTAGCCACTTGCACATATAAATCAATTTATTGATTTATTAAATCCATGATTTTCCATCAACATGGCATTTATGGGAATATTCCCTCAATTTTGAATTCAAAGGCAAGTTGATTTGTCCCTCCAACATTGCATTTATTGCTCATTTTCTTGTCCCCCACTTAGCATTTACTCTCAAATTTGAATTCAAATTCCTCTCATGGGCACTCTTCCCAAATCTTGCACATGCATCAACCACTCACATGATGACAAGTGGCCTCTTCCTATTGGCCTATTTCTTAGTCTCACATTGGTCTCTCTTCAACACTTAGCATTTTGAAAATCCTTAAATAGAAGCTTCATCTTTGAACAAAGGCCTCCATCATCTCCATCATCTCCACAATCACTCATTGGAGAACATTTTCTCATCATCACTCCATCTTCATAGAATTTCATCTTAAGCTTTGATCAAGGATTGGGAAAGGGTCACTAGCACATGTGACACCAATTGACTATGAGATGAAGTTGATTCATGTTCTTTGTATGCTTATTTGGTTTTTCTTGTTGTTTTCATATCTTACTTAGCATATCTAACATGTTTCATTATGTCATAAGGGTGTTGAGGATTATTTTGGTTTTAAAATTCTAACCATATGCAGATTTTCACATCCACATTTTGGTGCTAGAAGAAGGGCAATTAGTTCATTTTATTGATTTCATAGAGCATAAGAGATTATTTCATAAGGAATTCCATTTCGTTTGCTTTCTTTTAATCAACTTCATACTGATATAGAGAAATGAAAAGTTTGCAAATTTCAAGATATCATGTGCTTCTGCTCATGCTTTGTTTGTGCGCTCATGGTGGCATTCCAATCTGTTGCATTCCTTTGGTTTTTCATTGAGCCTTCTTTGTGCTTTACTATGTGTACATGTCCTTGCTGCAAACTGTGAGCCTTTAGCTCATTTACCATACTTCATTGCATTTATTTTGAAGTTTTTAAAGCTTTAACAAATTTTTTCTATGCACATATGCTCTATAGTGGTTATAGCATGGTGAATGCTTCTTAGTGAGTGCTAAGACCATATTCAAAAAGAGAAATCTGATATTTCTTTTGCACACCTCATTCCTACTGCATTTACTAGAAAGATTATGTGGAATTTCAACAATTCCCTTATATGCAGGCCACGCCTTGTTCATAGACCACATTGGACTAAATTCAACATGTTCATCTATTCTATGCATTTTCCTTAAGGTCTCTAAAATTTCTAAACTAGTCTATTTTGTGAATCTTCAGCCACTTTGGCATTCATTTTTAGGAGTGAATCTCACTTTAAAATCAAACCAACCCTTTTCATCATGCGCAATGGCTCTTTCAATCCATACTTTGGCTTTTTTGTAGGAAGCATTCCATTCCTTGCTCAGAACATGCCATCCTTCACTTCCAAGTGCATTCGATTGAAAGCTTCTAATAGACCTTTTCAACAAATCCCCAATGGCCTATGACTCGTTCATTCCCCAACCTAACATGGCGCGGTATAATGGCCTTCCGTGAGATCACATTTAAAAGGAGGCATTCATGCTGCAGGTCACGCCCTTCCAGCTGCATCTGCTTGAAATTTTCAAGAGATTTTTCAACATATCCATTTTCTACTTGAATATTGTCACTCACAAAAGGCTATTTCTACACTTTTAGGAGATGATCATATCCTCTTCTCGCATGGCACTCAGGTACAGGAAGTGTTCTGACTGTACATAATTGGTTGAGAGATGGTATACTGCGCGCAGCTAGGGAGGATGCTGGAACAACTGTGGAGCATGGTTTCACACCTAATAGTTGTGTTTTCTTAAAAGTTTCTAAAGTATCTTCAGCGAATCCATTATTTTATTTTATTTTATTTTACATTGCAATTATCCTAGCCATGGGACCATGTATTCGAAGCATTATGTCAAACAGATCACGCCTTGTCTATGCTCGTGCATTTTGTACTACAAACATGTCGTGCCTATCATAATGCTTTGTATGCTAATCATGCTTGGTGTAATTCTAATTTTCTGAACAAGAGATGTTAGTGGTCATTATTTCCTCTAAAAAATGTTTTTCACCTATCGATTTGCATTCATTATGTTACCTTTACTCGCTGCGTAGAGTTTATCATTGATAGGTTGTGACTTTTAAGATCTCTGATGATGGAAACAACCATGGGTAAGTGGTACACTATACTGCCTTGACATGGTTATTTCTTTGTAGAGAACATACAACCACGCTATCACTTCAGGCATACAATACAACTATGGTCCTTTGAAACAGTTCATGCACCTTGTCTATGCTTTTATTATGTTTGACATCCATCTGACAGGGCTATTGCAGCTGTAATGGCAGGCTCCTCCTCATTACATTTTGCGAACTGTTCACTTTGGGGTGAGGCGTCTTTTGTTTATGGCAGTAGCTAATTACTCAGACTAGCATCCAACACACCTGCACACGATAATCATAGCTATGATAATGTATCTCCTATGTTGGGCATTGAAGTAAGTTATTACAGTCAATTTTACTAGCACGTATATTTTTCAACTAACAATTAATTATTCTTCCATCATAAGATCTCACAGTGGATTGTCTCTGACAGTGACAGTTAAGTTATTCTTACAGTGATGTCTTTCAATTAAATGCATAGAAATTGAAACTTGATGTGCATTGGTTGGTGTTTTGACTGTTTTAGCGCCATATCTTTTATTGATATTGTTTTCCTTTTCTTTCCCTAGCATGCTGGGAGGAAAGAATCATTTAATATAGACTTTCTACATATATACAATCACCTTAAATACTTTCTCTCACATCAAATGCAATAAATAACTAATAACTTTTGGTCATTATACTAGTAACCATTGTAGGCAAGATGACATATGGCAGAGCATTGTTTATTTCAAATTTTGAATTTGATCTCTATTCAAGGCACAAACGGTGGGTATATAGTTTGTATTATTTTCCTTTGGAGTGTTCTGACTATTGAAATTAGCATACAATCTTTTGAATTTTTCCATTTCTATGGTGGGAATTTTTATTTTTTGGAGTTGACCTTTTGTTTTGTAGGGTTTGCATGAAAAATGAGGACATTGGGATTAAAGGATCACAATCACTTTTGAAGTGGCCATTAAAATTGAATTGACCAATACAGAAATTAGACATCATTATTAGTAAATTGATCACATCTTTGAAATTGATCTTCTTTCAATATTTATTTTTATTTTTTTATTTTTTACTTAACAATTAATTCTCATATGTTTTTATCTTACAGATTTTCACATGGAACTTGAAAACAAAATTGAAGCATAGAAAGCACTATTTGAAGATTTAATTTTTGAGTTGGAGAATCAAGAATTGAACTTGACAGAGCATTTTTAAATTCTTATCACAATTAGAGCATCCAAGTTTTGCTTTCTCTTTTACACCAATTAGATCAATTTGGGGATTCATGATTTCTTTTTTTTCAAAATTGATTAAAATTGAACAATAGAAATTGACTAGTCTTTTACTTTTGGGCTAAAATTGAACAAGCAATTTCACACTTCATCTTGGTGCTTTAAAATGAACTCATCATTGCTTTGAGGCTAAAATGAACATGTGTTTTTCATGTTTTGTAATCTTTTATGCAAAATAATCTCATCTAAAAAGGAATATGTGCTTCTCCCATGCTTTAAAATATTTCCTCCACACTTCAATTTGGGTTTAAAACTGAACAAGATCTTGTGCGAGTGTGAGTTAGGTATATCGCATGTGTTCTCCCTTTGTTTCTAAATGAAGGTTGATCGAACCATGGATGTTCTTGCTCGCTATTGTTTACCTTTAGAGGGGCCTACCTAAGAGACACATCCGAAAGGAGAACTCGAAGGTGACTCTAACCATTTTTTCATTCAGGCCGGTATATAAATGGATAAGACTAAACTGTCAAGTCCTCATGGTATGCAGGCCTTAGCTATACAGTGTCATTCAGAATAGGGTACTACTATAAAACGTATAAGAGCCCCTAGTAGGATTGATTAAAGCCTTTAGTGGCTTGTTGGATGCTCACAAGGTGCCATGTCCCCGATGTGTCATTAAGAACCTTTTTTGTAGCAGAAAACCAGTCCATCCAATGAGTTTATCAAAGTGGTGCATTGGAACTTATATTCCAAGAATTTACTTGCCATGTCTGATTTTGGTTGAAATATAGAGGTTAAGACTTCATTCTTAACATACCTTTATATTTTATCCTTGGTTGCATGTAAAATCATCTCTTCTACTATGAAGGGCATGAGGCAAGCCCACCAAGAAAAACATACCAATTGAGCTAGGATGTTACTTTGCTAGTGTGTTTATCGAAAACATTGGAAAACCAACATTCAACATCATCATCAAAATTTCAAACCCCTTAGTTAGAGAAAATACCTTTGAAAAAACCTAAGAACTATTGCTTACCCTTGGGATTATGTCCTTAGAGGTTTCTAAGTAACTAGGTTTACATCTTAATTTTCTTTTACAAAGGTCAACATTAGGCAACCTTTGTCCTAATTTCTTGGAACTTCCACATAACACTTTGTGGGATGAAAAGAAGTTGTGACATTGGACATTCAGTTTGAAACATAATCAAGTGGTTGTTTTTGGTAAAATGTCATTAAAGCAAAGATAAAAAATTGGACCCCACACATATGCTTGTTATCTATTGGTCATATTGGTCTTTTGATTGCTCTTAGAGAAAAGTGTGTTCTTCAATACCTTGGCCTAGTAAACAAAGTCTCTCTAAGTCTCTTAGGATCAAAATCAAACACTTCATCCATCCAAACATACTTATCATCTTCATCCCAAACAACTTTAGATCTTTGGAAACATCATTCTAGACTTGGGTAAATCATCCTTAAAAAATCAAAGTCATTTGTTTAATTAGGTGTGTGGGAATGCATCCTTTCTCATAAATTTAATTAAATCAACCATCCTTTGAACAAGTTCATCCTAAGATCACATCCAACATCTTAGGGTTTACAAGTTCACTATCCAAATCAACCAATCAAAATCAAACCCTAAGTCTAGCATTGATCCAAAGTCCCTAAACATTCATCATCCATATCATTTACACCAGTCATCCTTCATCTTGTCATTGGTCTTAAGAACCCTAGAGGTCAATTTTGTAACAAGGTCAAAACACAAGGAGAACATGGAATACAAACTTGATCCATACATCTTGAGTAATCCAAATCAATTGAATCTTCAAAGCCTTACAATGCTGATTGATTATCAAAACTCACACTTATACAATCCATACATGGGACCATTACCTTCGACAAATGTCAATAGAACAAGTGTGAGTATACCCAAATCAAATATTGGAACACATTTCCTGATGGTAAATCCAAGTCCAAATCTACAAGTCTGTCAACCGAACAATCAAAACATGAGCCTTCAAATGAACAGCTTCATCCCACCAAAACCCTACAAACCAAATGAGAAGGTACCAAGTACAAGTTTTCGAAACATGAATCTGACAAACTTTGGGATGAATACATTTGCAAATCATATGAATATTCCAAACATGAACAATGGTCAAATTCAAGCTATCATGCCAAATCTGAGTGTCATCCGAAATGGGAACATTTTCCAAAATTAAACACAAGTACACACTCCAAATCTGCTTAAACAAGAGCCAAATCAACTATATCAAAGGATTCAAGATCAAAATCAAGAAAAAATTTGGCGAGATCAAATTGTGGCACTTTCCAAAATAGTTGAGGCATTGTGCCAAGGGAAATCTCCACCACCGTTACCAACATCATTCCTTGGTTTAGGGCTTACCCCTTTACCTAGCACCAATCACTCCACCCAAATCAATCAACCTAATGTCAATCAAACCATCACGTCAAATCCTTCAAATATACCATCGACATCACACCAATGGATGGCATCTAATCAAACAACAACATTGATCCCAAATTGAAATACAATCTCCCAAGGACCTATCACCTTGGTCATTCCAACCATCACTATACCTTCAATCATTCCAACCACCACTATCATGCCCATCGTATCTCAAACACTCACTATCGCTCCAAGTGTATCTCAATCACTTGTCACCACATCCAACACGATTCCAAATACACCACCACTACCACCAAAACCAAGTGCAATAAGTCAATATCGTAGCATTGCACTAAAAGCACATCAAGCCTACCAACAAGGGCTTCAACAATCTCAAGCTACCCAACCAACATGAGCACAAACATAAAAGATGACAACTATTAAAAACAAG
>VDFB02375359.1:0-10104 GCA_007258455.2 Sequoia sempervirens
CAACCTCCCTCAAGAAAAGAACCAAGCACTATTGATCCTAGTGGCAGGAGAAAATAGATAGTGAGCCACCAAAGTCTCCATACAAGCAATGATATCTCCCTCATATCTCATAGTATATAGGGCATGCGAAAATAAAGTGCTCTTTTGTGTTAGTCTCTTAGAGGGATCAAAATTGGTAGATCTTGGCCTCATGTGGGATATGAGGGTTGATCTCAATCTGAATTTGGAGAGAACATACATGAGATGTTGCTTAAAATTTTGACTCTTCAATAATTAAACCAAATGCTTTTGCCTTTCCTTTAGGGTCTTGATGCTTGAGCTTTGTTCTCCAAGAGCAAGTAGATGCAAGGTGGTAAACTTAAAATCAAGCAATAAGCTAGGGTTCAACTTATAATTGCAAAACAAAGTTCTAAGCTAGAAGTTAGTATGGAGATCCTAGTTTTATAAAAAGCCAAATAGCAATGGATGTTAGTAACTAGCAAGGGGGGCCTGTTTTAAGAAAATTTGGAGGGCTAGCATGCAAGATAGAAAGAAAGCACTTCAAGGTGTTGCCTAAAATGTAATTAGCAATTTGTATTAATAGGCAAATATTGGAAAGTTTGCAAGCATGCTTATGTAGGAGACTTAGCTACATGTTTCATATTTCTACAATGCAATTTGGATAGTGGAAGATTATGTGATGCGTCATACATTAGTATATAGGGTGAATGAAATGTGAATAGTTGCATCATTTGGTGGTTGGTTGTGTTTAATGCCTCATATTGTTGGTAGGGACTTTGTTCAATGGTTTAACTACTTACATGATGAACATCTTAAATGATCTACTTGGAAATGAGATTCTTCAAAATTACAATCTCAACAATCATTTTTCAATGATGCAGTTTGATATGCAGGTTAAGCTTGATAGTCACTTAATGGTAATATATTTTGCCAAATTAAATTTCTAGGGAGGATCATAGAGACCATATTGTGATGTTGGCATGCACTCGAGTCTTCATAGCCCATGATTGTGATTTTGTCACCTTGGCCAGGGTCATTGACTCAAGGAGCCATGGTCAATATTGTTGCCCCTATGAACCTCAATGAACAAGAAATTAAAAGGATTCACCTAGGCAATACCAACAAACTGGTCAGCACAATGTGCACTATAGTCCCTTTTTATAGGAGGCATTTCCTGCTTAATAAAATATACAAAACTGTGACAATTTCGTCATAACATCTACTTTGTTTAAGTTCTCCACTTAGAAGCAAACATGACAATTTTGTCACAATGCCAGTTGTCTTTAAATAATGGTTACTTATTTGCATTGTAATTCTTGCCTTGAAAACATCATTTCATAACGAATCAGGTGCATATCTTTGCCGAGACTGTGAAAAAGCTATCTTGATCTTTGTCATCGTGCTAAGAAAGTGTCGTGTTTTTTTTGAATAGTGTAGGACTGAAAAATGAAAATCATATAGTAGTTAAAAGGGCATTCATTATCTGGCTAATTAAAATATGATACAATATGCTGATTAGTGTTTGATTTGTGCAGGCTTGTGTTAAAGCTGAAATTGAAGATTTTGCATATAAAAATTCTACATCTTCCACTACTTTGAGTAAGTTCTACATTTCATTTATAAAATTGTAAATGTTGCTCTTTTGTTAGTTGTAACTTGTTAGTTTCAGATTAGAAGTGGCTTTCTTTTCACATGTATCTTGCAAGCATGGTAGCTGACTCAAATTCACTTGGAAATCTGGTGGACAACATACCTTAAGAACTTAACATGTTACGAATTTATGAACCAAATTGAAGGGAATACATAGAATAAAGTTATAAACAAATATGACACTGCAATTCAATGAAGCTAAATCGAAGAGAATAAATACAATAAACACATATGATACTGCAATACAATGGATTCTTTATTGAGACCAATCGTAACTTACAAGAAGGTAGCAATCTCTGAGAACAGATGTGAAACTACGATTCTTTAATTGGTTGATGTTAATTCTGGTCATCTGGTGTGATGATGCAAGAATTTTGGATTCTTTCAAAATTCAAATATATATATATATTTATTTCACAATTGCACATACCTTTGGAGTGGATTATGGGGTTCAAGCTATAATAGAGTTCGGCACCCCTTCGTCATGCAGTAAACATTCTAAGCTTTCCAATGCATTTTAAGCTACATCTACAAACAAAGTTATGTTTCAGACAAGGTGTTGCACTTGTTTGATGTCCTGTCAGAAGATTGCTCTGAACTGCTGCCTGGATCATAGTATATTCGACATTAAATTTGTAACATTTGGCAAAGCCTTGACTTCTTTTCCCAGAGCTAGCCTAGTAGTTCATGAAATTGGGAAATGATCAAAGCACTAAACTAGGTCAGTGTTTGGTCAAGCTTTGAACACTTGAGTATTGCATCTTTCCTTAAGAAGCAAGCTCTTTTGTGATCACAAGAAAAAGTGAGAGAGTAATCATAGTGAGATAAATTTTGGAGCAGAATCACCAAATCAAATATCAAGGTTGGCAGAAGTTAGAACAAATGATGATGGATCACAAGATTTATTTTTTCCTAGAGGGAGTGAGACTGCACTAGCCCTAAGATTCATTGCAATATATTCCTTTCGTGAGCTTCTAGCTATTCCTTTGAATTCTGATCAACTAATACAGTGCTTTTTCATTACATTTACTGCTCCGTACTGCATGCTACTTCCTTTTTTCTGTAGGTTGTAGTACGAGAGCAATTAACTACAATAGTAGGAAGTACAAGAGCAACTTATTAACCAAGATTAAGGGCATTTGATGTCCCTCGTTTACTCCAGTAATGGTAATTCAATACGCTATAGAAGTAAACTAGAACATTGTCATTGGGTATATAAAAGCATTCACAGAACATAACCAATGTATATGAAGCATTGCAGTCTTTATTCATGTACTTGCAGTATTACATTATCATATCAACACTCCCCCCGACTACGAACCATACAGCAACATAAATAGTTAACCAGTGTCGGTTGAGAGCACCAACCGTCGGCAACTGTCAAGTACCAACTAATCCCGAGTGCTAACTAATCCCGAGGACTAACATTATTTATTTAAACTATTATTATCTATTCCCAGTACGACCGACTACAACATTTATTTAATTAGTACGGTCGATTACAATATAATTATTTATTAACATGGCTATCTACATCATCCCCCCCTACAAAGTAGTCGTCTTCCAGACAACTGAAAACAAAAAGTGCCAACTCCTCGTAGTTTTCCTATAATTGATTCTCCCTCTGTGTTGAAAGTCGTTGTGCATCAGCCACCTGGGTATCCTTCTCTATCAACTTCTCCTCAAGAGCTGCCACTCTTGTTTGCTCGGCTGCCAACTGCTCTTGTAACTGTACTATGATGGCTAGTTGCACTGCAAATTGGCAATTCCAATAAATTTGATGGGGTTCTGGGGGCAACACCCCCAGCGGGGTTAAGGGGCAGCGCCCCTTGCGGGGGTTTGGGGGTAGCGCCCCTAGCGGGGTCAAGGGGCAGCGCCCCCAGCGGGGTCGAGGGGCAGCGCCCCTGGCGCGCTCCCTGTCGCGATACAGGGCGGGGTCGAGGGGCAGCACCCCCGCCGCCAAGACCAATTTAACACTTCTGGAACCACTCGAAACTGCATTACGCGCCTTATTTTCATGATTTTTCTAGAGGTTCCGAATAGTGCTGACGAAGCCGAAAAATACAGATTTTGCATTGTTTTTCTTAGACTTTACTTTCTCCAGGTCAATGCTTGGTACGGCCTACCTTTTACAAACTTCGATACTTGGTACAGTCTTTTTTTGTTTGGTACGTACGACTTTCTCCTTGATCCGTACGGCCTCCTTATGCCGTTCTTTCTGGCTTGGTATAGTGCTTCTTGTTCTGTTGCGTACGGTCTCCTTCTGATTTGGGCGTACAGAGTTTTTCCTTTTGCTTTTACTTAGTCGTACGGCCTTCAAATAGCACCTGCGTACGACACTCTTCAAGTTCTGCCGTACGTACTTTGGAATTCTTCTAATTTGCCACCGTACGACCCTCTTCTTATCTATCCACCGTACGACCGTTTCTTCCCAGCGTACAGATTTATTCTCATCTCTTTGCCGTACGGCCTTCTTCTCCTCCCATCGTACGGATTTCTTCTTCCTACTACGTACGGCCTCGCTTTCCCTTACGTGTATAGACTTCTGCTTTGTGCGTACGGCCTTGTCAATGAGGGGTTTGATTGCTGGCGTGGCCCTTCCTTGTCGACTTGGCACTTGCAATCTTAATTTTCTTTTCACATGACAACGTACTGTGTGTTTCTGTTGATACTGTACGACCTCCTCCTCTAGCACTCGTACGGCTTGTCTCCCAGCGTACAAATTTCTTCTAGCCTGTACAAGGTTCCCTTCCAAGCTCCTTACACTATTTTCTTTTGTCCGTTGTACGACCTCTTCTCCTCCAGCGATCCGTACATGGCTTTGATTGGTGTGTTGTACGTGATTTCCTTCTGAGTTCTTCCTTGTCCGTACATCGTACAGAGGTGCCTCCTGTGATGGGCGTACGGGCTTCTTCCCTTTGCTTTGTCCTTCCTTCCTTTGTGCGACTGATTTGGTCGGTGAAGTCTTGTCGAATCTCTCTCCTTTCGCCTTTGCCTTCTTGAGCTTGACCATACGGCGTACTATATGCTTGATGAGAATATTGCTTCGTACTTTTTTATATAACTCACCTTTGTCTCCCTTCAAATTTCTTTTATTTGTCCCCTTCAATTTTTTAATTCTCTCTATTTTTCCCCATTTCACTCCTTTGATAATTTTTAATTTTTTCTTATGTCGTTCATTTTCTCTCTCATCCCCTCTCTTCTTTTCCATTTTTCCTTTCTTCATCTCTTTTTTCTCTCTCTTCATCTCTTTTCTTTTTTTCTAATTTTTTAATTTTTTCATACTTTTCATTTTTTAACTCCAACACAATTTTTTCATCTCGTACCTGTTCAAACTTGTGGACTGGCGTATTGTCCAGTTTTGAGACTCTTCCTTTGTACTCTCCATACTCGGCCGAAAGTGTTTGGCTGGGCCTTCCCTGTTTCTCTTCTTCCTTGATTTCCCCGATTTGTAGCATGTTACACTCTCGATGGAACACTTCATAGTCTTCCATCTGCCAATGAAATAAGCCATTCAGCGAGCTTGTCTCGTCCTCCGAACAACTCTCGAGTTCAAGTACGCCTTCGGTGTTCGGTTCCATAGCTTTCCTTCCCTCGTCCACATCTGACTCACCTCCATCCGATTCAGATCCAGAGGAAGCCAATTCTTCGCTCACGGCCTGGTTCTTCAAGTCAATGACATACTTCCGCCCGTTGTTCTCGATCGAGAGTGTGTTCCTCTTCCAATTATGATTTGCCTTCGCGGCTATCAGCCATCCTCTCCCAAGTAGTGCATCATACGCTTTCTTTTGTAATGGGATGACGACAAAATTTAGCAAAAACTGTTGTGTCTCAATCGTCACCTTTTGCGCCATCAGCGTTCCCAACGGCTTGATACCATGTTGATCAACGCCAACCAGTTGGAATGTCAGTGGCCAGAGTGTAGGCTTCCCAAGACTCTTCCATGTGTCTTCGGGTAGTACGTTGACTCCCGATCCTCCGTCGATGATAGTATTTGTCAAGATATTCCCTCTGATCTCCATATGCACGACCGCTGGCATCTTCCCGATGTTCGCTATGAGCAATACTGGCTCGATTGTTTGTTTCACCGTACGGTGGCAGTTCTGGTATCAATTCTTGCCTTCGTTCCTCCAATTGCGGTTGCTTGCTATCCACAACGACGTTTGTGATCGCTAGTCCCAACTACGGCATAGTCTGGAGAAGGTCAGTTACTTTGATCGGTATGGTGGTCTGCAGTACCTGCCGTACGATGTTGGTTGCCGCCTCTGACCGCCGAGAGGTTCCTGGCTTCTCTAGAGGTACTTTGTTTTCTTTCGCTATTGCCAGTTCCACTTCAGTTTTTGCTTCCTTCATCCTTTGTTTCTCCGTACATGGATCTGGGTAAGTGGCCTTTTTTGCTTGTGCTTTGGTGATCGCCAGTACCTCTTGTTCTTCTACTTCCAGCATGTGGATACCCTTTTGCTTAGGGCATTCGTTATCTTCATGATCGCTTGGTCCACACCACTTACACAATCTCCCTCCCGAACCTTGACCGTTCTGGCAGTCCCTCGCAAAGTGGCCCCATTCGTTGCACTTCCTGCATTGGATCATGGGCCTTCCTTTTGCATCGTGTTGTATCATGTTTCTCGGACTTCTGTTGCTCCGGTAACCTCCAAGGGATGCATTGCTATTGTACTGGGGCTTTGGTGGTGTGTTCGGCGGTGTTGACGGCTCTCCATGAGTGAAGAGTACTTGTGCACTTTTGGTTTTTAAGTTAACGCCGGGGCATTCGCCGGTAGATGTCCATCATGAATGCTCCCTTGAGAATAAGGATTATTGGGACTGGTTGCCTTGGTGACCTTCGCATTGCAGTTGTTACCACAGTTCTCGGCTATCATATTGCTCCTTGTTGGCCTTCGTTAACCATCGTGGCATCGCCATCTTTCTGGAATTTGGCAGCGCAATTAAGTTCACCGTCATTTGTCGTCCGGTATCTCCTGGTAATTATTTCACCGGGAGAGTCGACAGCGCTTTCCTTTCTATGTCATTGCTTGGTGGCCATTAGCCCGTCACGGCCGAAGGAGCTTTGATTTTTCTTTCTTATGATGAGTAAAGCCCTCGATGAACCATCTTTTCTTCAACCCGTCGGCCGGCTGTGCCTCCAATTTCCCTAGCAAATCTTTGAGTCTTCGGTTGTAGGTCCGCACACTCTCGTGCTTTCCCTGCTTGGTATTGTATATCTTCGCAACAATCTCGCTATCATCCTGCAGGAGTTTGAACTCCTCTTGAAATGCTTTCTTCAATAATCTCCATGTAGCTTTGTGTGCTTGATCTAATTCAGAGTACCAATCAATGGCACTCTCTCTGAGTGTTGCTGGAAATGCTTTCAGCCACTGGTCCGGATCATCTTGTCCGCTGGCTATCCAGATAGTTTCACATGTCTTGCAATGTCATACTGGATCTTCTGACCCATTCCCCATGAATGGCAGCTTGCCGGATCGAATTGACCCGCATCTTTCCCCGCTGTCCTCCTTGTGTGTTGGACCCGAGTAGACTGGTTTCCCCGCTACATTCCGGTGCGTCACTTGCACTCGCGGCCACGTACGAGTCACTCCCACGTCTTCCTTCAGCGTCCTCGACACCTTGAGTCTCCTGGGGTTCCCTTTGGTACTCTCTCCGCCTTGGGGTACTGGGCTCAGATCTTCCACTCGTCAGCCGTTCGTCGTCGTCCGATAAGGACAACTCCTGAAAATGTCTGATGCTACTACTTAATTCATCTTCGTTCTCATAAGGATCATACCTTCCTACGTACGGGGTGCCGAAGGGTCCTTTGTCCCTCCCTTCCACCAAACTTTGATGTGCTCTTTCAATGGATGTGTCTATTCGTGTCAGATTCTCATGTCTTCTTTTAATACTCTAGTTTATTTCAATTAGATCTGCATCAAATTCCTTACTGACTTGCTTCAATCTTCTTCGCTGGTTTTCTTGTTCTTGCAGCCTGAGTGATCGCCGAACCTTGTCTTCTTGAGTCTCGTGCCCGTCAGGTACTCGATTCATGTCTTTGTTCGGCCGTACGAGCATTTAAAATATGTTCAGGCGATCATTGCTGACTACCGGATGTACGTCTCCGGCTCGTGTCTCGTTCTTCTTCTTCTCGTTTAGTTTGTTCTTTGTAGCGTTGCAGTATTTGCTGCCTTCGGCGTTCCCGATCCTCTTCTTCTTGGAGGTCTTGCAGAATAATGGAATGACGGGCCAGCAATCTGGGCATACGATTCAGGAGGCGGTTCACCTCGTCATTCACTTCCAACCTATCCCAAATAACTTCCTCAGGGATCTCCCGTCTATGGGATTCCCTACGTACGTGATCTCGTAAAGATATCTTCCACAGGTTGATAAAATCTTCAATCAATAGGTCTTCCCGTTCCTCATTAGCATTTACAGGTTCTTCCGCCGATTGACCCATTGCGTTGCCATGACGAGTGATGCCCTAGTTCGCTCAGGCAACGGCGCCAAATGTTTACTCCAGTAATGGTAATTCAATACGCTATAGAAGTAAACTAGAACACTGTCATTGGGTATATAAAAGCATTCACAGAACATAACCAATGTATATGAAGCATTGCAGTCTTTATTCATGTACTTGCAGTATTACATTATCATATCAACACTCCCCCCGACTACGAACCATACAGCAACATAAATAGTTAACCGGCGTCGGTTGAGAGCACCAACCGTCGGCAACTGTCAAGTACCAACTAATCTCGAGTGCTAACTAATCCCGAGGACTAACATTATTTATTTAAACTATTATTATCTATTCTCAGTACGACCGACTACAACATTTATTTAATTAGTACGGTCGATTACAATATAATTAATTATTAACATGGCTGTCTACACTCCTTAGTTTGTAGCTCTTTGTTGGAGGGTTGAAGGTTGCACCATGTAGTTATAAGCTTCAATATTTTGTTAGGTTTAAGATCTTATGGAACCGATATTCTTAGAGGCTTGTAGAATCTAGAAATCAATTGTTTTGAGTTTTTTTGATGTTAAAAATCGTGTAAGAGTTTTTTAATGATATAATTTTAAGTCATCTTTTCAATATTGACACATTTTATTTTTCAAGGTGACTTTTTTGGCTTTCTTTTCTTGAAAAAAAGGATTGTCATTCCCTGTGGTAGAAGGAGGAGGTGCATCTTGATTTATTTCCATTTGTGTTGTAGGTGCTCAAATTAGAAGTCCTTAAAGTGTTTGGGTGTTCTGAAAAACAAATAGAACATAAAATTATATTCTTCTATTAAATATCAAGATAAAACATTACAAATATGTTCACCTCCTTTTATATGGTTTGGAGTGAAGATAAAAACCTAAAAATAATAAACTAAAATTAAAAATAAACCAATCTAATTTAAAGTCACTAAAGTGACTTTATTACATAAGTACGTCCTAATTATTTCTAATATCCCCACTTAAGACTTACTGCACTAAAACAAACCAAATTAGCATAAAGCATATCAAACTAAAAACACCCTGAACCATGAATTTTCCAATCTTCAAAAGCTTTACTTTGAAAACAGATCATACACCAGGTAGAACTCCATCAAGCTACCTCAAACCCTTGTAAAGGTGTAGCTCTTGAGCTGAATTTTCAAGTTCTTGGATTATCAGCTCCTCAAACTCCCAAATCACCGATCTCTCGAACCATTGGACAACAATCCATTTTGAGCTACACTCTCAGAGCTCCATCAAGTTGTCTCATGACCCTCATAAGGGTATGACTCCCAAGATCCATAAACTCCCAAGCTAACTGGGCAACCATCCATTTTGAGCTTTGTCTACACTGGCTTCCTACTTGCTTCCAAAGAACTGAACTTCTTTAAAATGTATGAAAAACAACTTCTTCACCATTGTCAGCATCTGAAGGGTCTTCAAAAATGGCTACATTAGCTCCTTTGAGGACATCATTCACTCAAAGTCTACAGTTCCAAGTTGTGTGACCCATTTTCTTGCAATAATAGCATTTTGTCCCCATTTTGTCCTTATCAGGTCTTCTATGATTTGAGTATAATGCTACCTTAGTTTGAGGATCATCTTATGTATCTCCTTCAATATTTCTCTTTTCTTTAGCTAGGAGAGTTGAAATCTTATCTTCCAAACTTTTAGAAGAAAGTTGACTAAGAGTAAAGATGACATTGCTGAATTTTGAAGATAAACTATTTAGTAAAATGGCTTTAGCATTCTCATCATCCATTTAAGCATTAACTTCTAGTTGTTGAAGAAGAAATCTCAGATTGTTCACGTGGCTTGGCATAGTGACTACATTAGTCACCTTGAACTTGAAAAGCTGAAGCTTTAAAGAAAATTTTGCATTAATCGTTGCTGCTCCAAATAGTGTATTCAAATTCTCCCAAATTTTCTTATATGGTTTTGCTAGACCTATATGATGTAACTTAGAGTTGAAGAGGGCAAGACCAA
>VDFB02375360.1:0-13488 GCA_007258455.2 Sequoia sempervirens
AATAATTGTTAACAATAAATTATTATTAATTAATATTATAATTTTTTTAATTTCAAAAAATTTAAATAAAATAATAAATTATTCAAAATTCATATTTGGTAATATTTTTTAAAAAATATTTTTACATAATAATAATAAAGTAATCAACACTAAATAATAATTAAAAAAGAAAAAAGAAAAATTACAACTAATAATAAAATTACTAAGAAAGTATTAATTAAAAAAAAATTAAATAACAATTCTAATTACTAGCACTTGCATCTAGAGGAGGTTCAAAGATTACTTAAGTAAAAATCTATATTTACATTAATATGTTAAAGAGTATGTATTTATGCATGCAATTTCTAATTGCATGTGGTTGGATTAAACAAATAATAATAAATGTTAAATAATAGAATGAAATAAACTTAGACAATTCTAGATTTTTTTCTTAAATAAATTAAGTATTATTTGATTATGAAATATTTGCGTAAAAATTTAGAACATAAAAAAATGTAAATGAAAATAGAAAGTTGCCATCAAATTGACAAAAACACTGCGAATGGAAATAGATTGTTCTCATCTAGTTGTCAAATCAATATTTATATGGCTTTTATGTGATAAATGAGATTTTGGAGGCTTTTACCTAATATTTTGGAGTCTTTCACCATTAAAAGGCTATTGAAACTTGTTTGTTGATGACTCAACAATGGTTTGGAGGTGTGAGACTTGTTTTAGGCTCAATTCTCACACTATATGTAGTTTATCGGTTAAAAATTATTAACTAGCACTTGCATCTAAAGGAGGTTCAAGGATTACACTGATAGAAAACTATATGTATGTATGTTAATATTTTAGAGAGCATGTGTTTGTGCATGGGTGTGTACGGATGCCATGCTACAAATTCTAGTTGTACATGGCCGAATTACATAATTAATAATAAGTGCTAAATAATGGAATGAAATAAACTTAGACAAATCCAAATTTAAAATTATTTGATTTTAAAATATTTACATATAGATTTAAAACATAAAGAAATTCAAATAAAAAAGAAAGTTCCCATCAAATTGACAAAAATTATTGCAAATGGAAATAGAATGTTCCCATCCATCTAGAAAATCAATATTTATAATTTGGATTTTATGTGATAAGTGAGATTTTGGAGGCTTTCACCTTACATTTTGGAGGCTTTAACCTTTAAATGGTAGTTGGTTTACCATTAAACGGTAGCTAAAACTTGTTTTTCAATTACTCAACAGTGGTTTGCAAGTGTGAGATTTGTTTCAAACTCAAATCTCACACTATATGTAGCTTATCAGTTAATAATAATCAATTAAATTTGATGAATAAATTACAAGAAATTCATTATTCAGAAATCTATATTTTGAGAAATGATCTCTATATGTAGCCAAATAAATCTTTTATTAGGAATAGATCATTTTGGATTTTGACAAACTTCACACACAAATGAGAATTTGATGATAAAACTATTGTATCACAATTGAGTTTCAAATTGGTTAAACACAATAGACACTAATTTAACAAATTGAGATATTGGTATGAAGGTAGTGATGCAACTTTTTCAATTAGAGTATATTCCATGAGATTACAATTGTTTGGGGGATTGTGTCAAATAGTTCACAAGCTTTGTCTATCCTCCCACATTTTGCATAGATTTCAAAAGGGCATCTAAACCACAAAATTTGAGAAAATTAATCTTCATATTATGCTTTGATGGATGTCCATGTACTTTGTTCCAAATCTCCCATCTAAGAAAACCAATAATGATTTTGGTGAAGGTTGCAAAATTTGTCTTTGCATTTACCAACTGCATTTGCTTGAAAGTTTCTAAAATATTTTCCAAACATCCATGATGTGTATATCCTACAATCATTATAGTTGATGAATTCATATTTATTTGGCTTTGCATCTACAATTATATTTGCTTGAATTTTCCTATAAAATTTTCAATGAAGATCCATCTTGTGTATATCTTATAGTCCCTGTAGTCCACGTGACTTTGAATCCTTTGTTAAAGAAACTATATTACAATATATTTCTTATTTATGTTTTTATTTTGCATACATGCTTATAAAAGTTTGATATTAGTAAAAATATTATTTTTGGCAAGACATTAAAAGAGTGTTGATTATAAAAATATATGCATCCCAATCTAAAAAATGCAAAGAATGGAAATAATTCTTGCAACATATAAATTGTTATGTAGTAGCCAATTCAAAGAATCATGTTACCCTCTACCCTATATTCGTTAGTATACAAAGTTAAGATTCAAAGGATTTTTTAGAATTTTAGAAGGTTTGATATTAGAAAGACATGTAATATTTTTAGAATTTTTACATGGGCTACCTAGGGCCACCCATTTGTTATAAATATATATACTACTAAAATTTCCCACTCATGAAGCGTGAAATGATGATTGCATTTCATAGACAAAGAGTGTGTCTTGTTGAAAATATCCACATGTAAAATAAACCCAAAATCATGAATTACTTAAAAACTTCATGGCCTAAGCAAGGACTCAACCATATATGTATATCCTTACCTACCACCGAGATACTTTGAGCCATCCGCTCTTATTGACTTGGAATATATTTGTATTTGTAGCTATCTTATATTTAAGTGGTGAATAGATTTATTGTGCAATCTTGAAGCAGGAGGATAAACGCACATTCCCCTTTTCATACAATTATTCTCAACAAGATAAAATGCATTGCAAATGCAACAAATCAAATTTAAAAATCTGCAACATGAACACTTGAGTGTTCATTCATAATCTCCTACAAACATCACAATAACTTCTCCAAATTGACAATACAAATGGTGCAGCCTCATGGGCTAATAATAATAGTCTCAAAACTAATATAAAACTGATTTACAACAGCAAAATAATTTAAAGACAACAAGAATTTCATTCTTTTAAATCTTCTACCAAAAACTGTGAAACAAGATCATCAAACACTTGCAAACTTCCATACAAAATCTGCAACAACTCAATCATGGATTCTTAAATCTATTTGCTGCTATTCCTTCACTTCCAAGCCTACAAAATCATTCATACCAAACTGATTTCTCCTTCCTTCAACTCTCACCAAACTTCCCCTACAAAATTCCTCTTCTTTTCACAAGCTGATTTTCTACACTTTTCTTTGTGCAACTCTCAATAGCAACTTGCAAGTTCTTTCTCCAAACTTGCTGCTATTGCTTGCTTCCCCTTGATTACATTAAAGACTCAATTTTATGTATATTAAAACATTTTTTTGAAATCCCAAATCTGCTCTTTCATTTTTCTCCAATTATATTTTGAAAATTCTTCAATTTGTGTTAAAATTCATCATTAAATGCTTCCAAATATGGAACACAAAGTTGTTGAACCATATTCCACAACTTGATATTGTAAATGCCTCATAAAAATCAATAAAATCATGACCCAAGTAGTGCTCATTCACATTGATTTGAATATTGAAGTTTTTTATTGATTTTTCCCAAAACACTAGCTTTTATGCATTAAAGCAAAAAAAAAAATTCTTATCTTGGGTGTCCACTCTCTCCATCCCTATTTTTTAGGGATTTTGGAATCTCAAAAATAATATTTTAAATGGAATAGAAAGTCTCAAAAAAAACCTATTCCAAAATTTCCAATTTTGAATTTCAAACTCCAAAATTACCTCCTACACTTTCTCTCACTCCGAAAATGCAACATTTAAATAAAGACCAATTATTTAATAAAGTATTTTGGCCTCAACATTGCAATTTATATTTCTATTGCATAATTAAACCAAACCTTAGGAAATTAAAAATTAAATAATTGCTTTTTGGTTGATGAGGATAGACCTTTGACCATGGATGCTCACATCAAATCTAAAGGAGGGTTAGTAGAAATAACATATTATATGGTATAACATATAGAGAACAAAGATGAAAAGACAAGAAAAATAAATGTAGTTCATGATTAGTTACTTCCACCATATATTGATTTTCATAGATTTGTAGATTTGTTTCATAATAGATATGCCCACAACTATAAAATTATGTAATACTACTAAGGTAGTTTTAACCACAACATTTGAAAAAATCCCGATATGCATTATACTTTGATTGATGTCCATACGCCATTCCAAAGGTCCCATATTGACATAACCAACAAGAATGTTAATGAAGGTTATGGAATTTAGGTTTGTACTTGTAAATTGTATTTTCTTGAAGGAATCAATTTATGGTATGAGATGTTATATCAAACTCTTTAATTAAATCCAACTGAAATGGATAAGGAACATTTTAGTACCAAATATGTCTATATAATTACATATTAAATAGTTGTAATAGATAACTCAATGCAAGTATTCAAATTGTTATGGAAATTTATCTCAATAAGATTGTTATGTATTATCTTTGGAAAATTTGACATGTTAATTTAGAAAAACATGCATATTATTCAAAAAAATTGTGCCTAAGCCATAATGATTACTTAATTTAAATGTAAACCTTGTTCAACCGATGAATTATAAATTAACTAATATAATTTATATAGTATCACCTAATTGTATTGTTGTGGGCATATCTAACATGAAACAAATCTATCTATATGAAAATTAATTTATGGTGGAAATAACTAATTGTGAGCTACATTTATTTTTCTAGTATTTTCATCTTTATTCTATATACTTAAGTTGTATCATATAGTGTGCTATGACTACTTAACCCTCCCTTTAGTCTGCACAAATATATCTTTTTATCACTTAAATATAAGATAGCTCTACAAATACAAATGTATGTCAAGTCAATAAGACTAGATGGCTCAAAGTATCTAGACCTAGTAGGTAAGGATATAAAGATACGGTTGAGTCCTTGCTTAAGCCATGAAGGTTTTCAGTAATTCTTGATTTTGGGTCTATATTACACATGGATACTTTCAACAAGATGTGCTCTTCATTTGTGAAATATGATCTTCATTACATGCTTCATAAGTTGGCAATTTTAGTAGTATAGGGAATTTATAACAAATGGGTGGCCCTATGAAGCCCATGTAAAAATTCTAAAAATAACACCCATCTTTCTAATATCAAGCCTTGTAAAGTATCTAAAAAAAAATAGTGTTTGATTCAACTATGCATAGGATATTGCCACAACACTTCATTCCACATGCATGATGCCAAACACAAAAATCACTTCACCACTTTTGTCAAGCCTCATCAACTAGGCCAATCAATTGGTTGAATGAACTATAGTTTAGTTATGAACCTTGGTTTCTTCAAAATAACTAGACAGGATTAGGGAGAGAAAGGAGCACAAACCAAACTACTTCAAAATAATGGTTGTTGTGGGTTCATTAGTTTTATTTATATACTCTACCTAGTTCCTATGGGGAGAAATTATTTACTATACAAATCAAAAAATGGTTTATTATCTACCTAGTATTATTTTGTGTGTTTTGAAATGGAAGAGATCTATAGCTCTATGGAAATTGGTACATGCTAATAGTCAACTTATTATCTTATTTATAGCATTTTCTTAGCTTTATATACTAACAAATATAAGATAGAGGGTAACAAGATTCTTTGAATTGGCTAGTACACAACAATTTATGTGTTGCAAGTATTGCTTCTATTCTTTACATTTTTTACTTTGGAATGAATATATTTTTATAATTAGCAAACTCTTTTAATGTCTTTCCAAAATTATATTATTAATAATATAAAAAAATTTGTAGACATGTATGCAAAATAAGAACATAAATAAGAAATATTGTGTAATATTTTTTCTAACAAAGGATTCTCACGTGGACTACAAGGATTGTAAATTATACATAAATGGATCTACATTAAAAAAAAATTGTAGGAAAATTCAAACAAATACATTGGTAGATGCAAAGCCAAATAAATGTGAAATCATGGACTATAATGATTGTGGGATATACACATGATGGATTTGTTGAAATGGTTTTTAGAAACTTGTGAGCAAATGCAATTGGTAGATGCAAAAACAAATTCGATAACCTTTACCAAAATCCTTGTTGGCTATCCTAAAATAGGAGATTTGGAACAAGATATGGACATCCATCAAAGCATAATATGAAGATGATTCTTCTCAAATTTTGAGGTTGCAGATACCCTTTTGAAATCTATGCAAAACATGGGAGGATATACAAAGAATGTGAACCATTTAACACAATGCCTCAAAGGGTTATGATCTCAGGGATGCACTTTGAAATGTTGTATTACTACCCTCATAACATTCTTTCAATTTGTTTTAATGTCTATTCTATTGTGCTAAATTTGAAATTCAATTGTGATAACATTAATTTCATCATCAAATTGTCATTTGTATGTGTCAAATTTGTCAAAATCCAAAATAATCAATTTCTAATAAAACCATAAATCATGTTGTCAAAATTTAGAATGTTGAATTGCAGATTGTTTACAATCTATTCATCAATTTTATTTTTTAAATAATTAATAATAAAATTTTTATTATTAATTATTATATAAAAAATTTAATAAAAAATATTACTTATAACTAATTTTTAATTAATAATTTATTATTTATAATTAATTTTTTAATTATTATTGATTGTTGATTCATTATTATTATTATCTTTAAAATATTTTTTAAAATTATTTTTAACTAAATATCAATTATAAATAATTTATTATTAAAAGATTTGATTTCAAAGTGGCTTAAGAGCCTTGACTTAGACCCTTCCATAGGAACATTATTGCTTAATTTTTTTAGATCCAAGACAACATAAAAGGAATCCTATAATTTGCAATTCCCATGTAAGTCTACAGGGGATTCGTTCATGGCAAAGAGAGGTAGTTCATTGAGTTTTTTGTTGTCAGTTATACTTAACTTGTGAATTAGAGTATGGTGTCCACAGTTAGGATCAAAATATAAAATTTTAAGCAACCAAAGATGATTTAATCAAAATAATAGGTGAAGTCATGAGTGTTAGTGCAAGTACCCCTCCATTTTGCTTGTGATTTCTGTTAGCATGTTTTTACATTGATAGACTTTGGTACCTTGTTTTGTATATTTTGATCGCTGAATTTTGAGTGACAGTGGATTCGTTTTGTGATATGTTAAACATTGTATGGTGATAATTAATTTCTGACATGCTTTGTAATAGCATAGATATTTCCTTCAGATGTTATTGCTATATATATGTTTATGGTAGATTAACTGTTACTTAATTTGTCAGTCTGATATGACGTGTATTGGTGTGGAGAACGAAGTTGCATCACTCGCTTGCGAGTGCCCTGTGATTTCTGTGATTTTCTCTGCATGGTGTGTTTGTACAATGGATTATATATATATATATGCATGTTATTTGCTTGATTGTAGGATTGTAGGTACATGACACCGACTCCACCTGGTTACTCAGGTCTGAGCGTGTCAAGACTCAACGAAAATGTTGATTGGAAGGTAGTAACATGGTTTATCCTAGTCTAGTCTTAAACCCAGTCACAGTATATCGTCAGTTTTAGTTTGGAGTCTTTGGTGGTCTTGTTTGTCCCTGGTTGGATTAATTGTTTTGAAAGGAAAATTTTGTTAATTTTATGATAGTTTATTATTCTTTAATTTAGTGTTGATTTTAATTAAATAAAATAATTAATTAAATTAAAGTTACCTTTATTGTGTGAATAGATTTAAATTTTAAATTAATTGTTATGTGGGAAATGGTATTTTAATTGTTAAATAAATAAAATAAATAAAGAAAAGGGAAATTGCATTTTTTAAAGTTTGAATTCTTTAAATCTAGAAATGCTTTCAATTTTTGATAAGGAAGAAATAAAAGATTGTCGTAAGGTTGTTGAAAGATATTTTTTTTCTTCTCAACATGTGTGGCAGTGGAATTAATTGCTACTTGTTGAGGATTTTCTTGGATGTTATCTGGGATTTGGGGAAAATAGAAGATTACTTCTTCACGGGAAATGAAAAGAAGAGGGTTCTATTAAAAATTGTTTTTGAGAAAAAAATTTGTGATTTCCTTTGTGAATTGTTGTATATTTCTGGAAGATCTCTGGTTGAATTTTTGGCATATTTTGGGATTTTGTGTTCGGGAAAGGCTTTGGAAGCTACAGGAAAAGCTACTCTTCACCAGTAAAGTTTTACAAGCTACAGAGAAACAGGTATTTTTCTATTTTAATTAATTTGTCTCATTTTGAAAGATTGCCTGCTTAAGAGTTAGTTTTGTGCAAATTTGTTAAATTATGAATTTAGAAGTTTGCAGAGTAAACTATTGTGTTTTGTGACTTCTATATTCTTCTCGGCAAATTAGTCTATAGAGGATTTATTATTTCTTTGTTAAAAGCTTCTTGTAGGAATTAAGTTTGAGTAAAATTTGTGAAGGGAAATCATTTGTTTGGGAAAATGACAATTGAAACCTCTGGGAATAAATTAGAATTTATCTGGAAAATTTTTGTGCGGATTTCCGATTGAAGAACCCTGTTGAAAATCTATTCCATTGTAAAACCCTGTTGAAATTTCTCAATTTCCCCATTACAAACCTATAGAATTTTCTAAATTTTCCCATGGGAAAACCCTATTGAATTTATACATATATATTTACACACACACACACACACACACATATATATATATATATATATATATATATATATATATATTCATATAAATTGGATTGTGAAGCTGTATTTATTTATTTTAATTTGGGAATTTTGGAAATTTAAATACGAGGTGAGTTAAAGGTTTTGTTTTATTTAAAAAAAAATGATTTGAATATTGTATTCTGCAGGGTTTATTCCCACATAATTTCTTTTTTTAGAAAACCCTATAAGTAATGGATTGGGGGGGCTGTGGTTGTTCCCACAGTCACTGCCCCTAAGGGAGGCGACGATGGGAGCAACTCCCAGCTCGCCACCCACCACATAGGTCAGCCCCTGTAAGGAGCCGTCACCTGTTGTTAACAGTGACGGGGCCCGACTGTATAGTTTCGGCCTTAAATAAAATTTAAACAAATTCCTTTCTATGATTTAAAATATGAACTTTTATATATTCAGATTTAAATGAATTATATATATATATAAATATATAAATATATATATATATATATATATATATATAAAAGAGAATTTAGTATATTTATTTTTATGCAAAATTGAGAAAGTTAAAAATTAGAATAAATTGATGTAATTTCCTTTATTGTATGAGAAAAGAATTATGATCAAGTTGTTATAATTTCTTGCCAATACTTATTGAATGACTAGATTTAGTAAATCCTAATGTAGATTCTCAATGTTTCGATTTGCTTTAAGATTGTGTTTCTTTTATTGGGCAAATTGGGAATGTCTTAGATGAACAAGTCTTCCAGATTAGTTTGTATAGTAAGGGTGTTGTTATTGTTGAAATACAATCCTTGAGTTGACTAGGGTAGTGCACATGTTATAGTATGGTGTTTTGACACCTAGATTTATGAACAAACATTTAATGACCATTGTGTGTCATTTGGTATTATATGTTGTATTCTGGTGCACTTTGTTTACCTTAGTCAGGGAAACTTAGATTCCTTTGTTATTTTTAGGGGAGTGGCTCTGTGTGAGGGCCAACACACAAAGTGGTGCCTGGGTAACTCATGGAGAGTTAGTAAGTCAGTGGAAACTAAAACAAAACATTAGTTAGCTTAAAATCTTTAATTAGATTAATATGCCTCACTTATAGACTCAAGAGCTAGTTCAGTCTTGAGATTAAGTTGAGAAGGCCTAGAAAGGCAAATCGATATCTTGTTACTTTAAAAGATATTTGATTCCGCAACAGTTTGCATGTGGGGCTGGGTTTCGTAAGAGGTTACCAGGGTAACCCAAGTTGGGGGCTGGAGCGTAGGAAGAAACACTAGGGTATCCTTTGCAACATTGTGATGACACTCCACCTAAAATAACAGTAACCTTGTGAGCTTAGTATATTTGATTATCCTAAATCTGGAAGCAATGTAACCATCAGTTAAGTATGTACTTGTGTCTAGGGTTAGTAGATTATGTCTAGGGAACCTTATTACTATCTCCTTGGGGGTGAACCCTACGGGTACACCACATGGATTTGGGTCGAGCGTGCACCTTCCCGTTGGGTCCCAGTTTATGATCTTGGCAACGAGAGCTTCATGGATGGAGAGCTTGTATTTGGATATATATGTACTTCCTTTATTGTATAATTGGAAATCTTGTATTTGAAACATCCCTCAATTGTTTATGAGGTGAACATTTGTAAAATGTAATTGTAAACTATTATTTGATCTACCTCATCTAAAGAATGAGTATTGTAATGTTATTTCAAATGCAATGTAAGAATCGTATATGTACTTTATACTATCATGAATGGAATTCAAATGTTATGCAATGTTTACTTTTAAGTTTATGTTAATTAAATACATGCAATGCTAAATACTAAAGTCGTCTATGGAATCTCAAGTAGTGTGACTTCGCGTAACTTAGAGAATGTATGCAACTAATTAAGTTAATATTATTACTTTAAAAAAAATTATTTCACTTTCATAGACAATTGCTACATTCCTTAGGTTACAAGGCGAGGCATTCTGGAGTTAGTAAGTTCAAGCACATTATTATTTAATTTTTAACTAAGATAAATTAAAAATATGCTCACAAATGATTGTGTAGTCCTGAGAATTTAAAAGGGAAAATGCTTAGTTTAGAACTGTGTAATTACTTATCTAATTATTTAATTATGAAGTTAATAATATTAATAATAAGAATCTGGTAAAGAATGAACTTTGCAATTTATGTATGAGCTTAAGGTAATACTTTCTTTTAAATTAAATATCGATATAAATAAATGTGAAAAAAATGTATTTTTGTAATCTTTAATGCAAATATTGTCCATATTAACTTTTATGTCCCTTATATATGTATATTTTTTAAAATAAACCATTTAGTAAATTATCTTCGGAATTGTTTCATGGTTGAAACTAAGTAAGATGATCTAAAACTTGAAATAGGTTACCATCCCCTTCATTAAGTAGAAAAAGAAAATTTAAGCAAAGTATATAATGTAAGACTTACTATTCAAATTAGAATTAAAGACTAGGCCCATTTCGGGTAAGCATTAGTCTTAAGTTTGGTAGTTCTTTCCCAATATTTATATGAGGAAATATACTTTTATCTTTAAACTGTTAACAATCAAGAAAATGAACTAATGAGAATTACTAACATTATCCAATAGGTGAACTGCTTGGTGTTGTAAGTATGATAATATTGGTATTCTCATTGATGTCAACAAGCATGCATTGTGATTAATGTCAATTGCATAAGAAGGAAGAAGATTATTATTGGGAGAGATTTTTGTGAGAGTATGATGTTGTTATCTATGCTTTGATTAGTTGCATTATTTTTCCATTAGTAAGCTATTGTTGTCAACCTCTAGTGTTGCTTTGATAAGCTTCTAGCTATGGTTGAGAAAGTAATGAAGATGATGATGATGTATTCTTGATGCTTAGTTTCCAAGTTCTTTTGAGAAAATTTGATAAAAAGAGAAAAGAATGTGTTGTAGTGTTGTTCTAGGTCACAAAGTAGTGTTCTAGTGTTGCTTCACATTTCTTCTAGGTTGAATATTTTCTTGTGTTTTTTAGATATGTTTCTTAGAGGTGTTTAAAATTTGGTGTGTAGGATCATTGTACAAAAGGAGTTGTGTTCACTAGTTTGTGAACTATGTATTGCAAAAGTGTCTAGGAGAATTTTTTTTGCTCTACGTTTCTCTACAATATTGTTTCAAGTCTTGTGAATCTGAAGATGTGTTGATCGTGTTGGTGTCTTACATCATTTGGAGTTGTTGAAGGTTCGGTGCTTAGGAAGTCAATTTCTTAAGTGTATATGGTAGAGGAGTCTAATTTTACTGGGTGTGTGCATTCTTCTAGTGGAAGTTGTTGTGAAGGAATTTGTTGGATTTTACGGTGTTTGTGGAATATTCCAAATTATGTCTAGGTAGCATTTGTTGTCTGCAAGGTGTTGTTAAATCAAAGAAAGTGTGTACTTAAAATTTTAATGGTGTTTACACGAGTAACAACTAACCTTAGTGTTTACACTAATTGCAGTGGATATTTATTATTTTTAGAAGTGTGTTGTAGTGTGGTGTTATATATTTAGGTACAAAATAAGGAATGGTGTGTTCCACTTCCACTTCTATCCACCACTGAAGTGTTTTGGTGTTGACCTAATTTGAACTTGCATGGTTGATGTGGATAGTTGACCTTAGACAATGGTTTCAAGGTTGAAAATGAACTATAAATAAGAGCTAAGTTGTTGAGGAATAAATAGATAGATAAGAAAAATGTGAATGATGCAAAGTGTCGAGTTGCAAGTTACGAATTTGAGAAATGTAGTGCGAGATTTTATATGTTAGATTGTTGGATGTAGTGAGCATAAGGTTTGTATGATTCTTTAGTCATTTCCACATAAATCTGGCGTTCTCTTGTGCATAGTGTTGAATTTTTTAGTTTATGTTATTTTCCTTTCATGCTAAATCATTATAATAGATTAAGGTTTAATTGTATTAATGTGAATTTGAATGTGAATGAGGGTTTTGAAGTTTTAAGGTACAATTGATTCAACCCCCCATCTTAGTTATTTTGTGCTATCAATAATTGGTATTAGAGAAAAGTTCTTTAGAAGAAATCTTAATTGCTTGAGGTAGATCAAGGATGATGCATAAGAAAGAGATCCCTATATTTGATGGAATGGATCATGCATTCTAGAAGACAGGGATGGAAGGATTTTTGGTTTATCTTGGATATGATATCTGGAAGTGTAATGCTACGATAAGTCTGCGAACCCCAAAGGACAAATACATAATAATTACATCACAATTTTTTATTTTTTTTTAAGTAAACATAACATACATGTATTACACATTAAGTCATGACATGAATTCCATTTAAGCAGATTCACTAACACATACATCCCTTGGGGTACACGAAGAGTCAGTACTAGACTGAGATCCACACAACAACAATAAAAATCAAAGATATAATCCATAACAAAATAAGCATTGTTAACAAATATAACAAATAGCGTTCCACCCGACCATGTGAGTCCGAAGACCCACCCCCCATGCTAGGAGCTAACAAGAAGAGTCCTCAACCAAGAACATCCAAACACAGAAACCACAAGACTCCACAACATACAAAAGTATCATAAAACTCAAGGATTACAAAGACATAATCAACAACAACCAAGAGTCATTAAAATAACTTAAAATCATACATCTCATCACATAAATCAAAGCAGTGACCAGTAACAAGTAACCAAAGGATGATCATGAAACACTTCCAAATCAACTGAATTAATAAACATAATACAATTCCAAATTGTAATTAGAATCACAATAACATTATATCACCGTATCAAAAGAGAACAAGGTCATAAGTCAAATATCCATGAGATCACACAAGACCACAAAGTACACCAAAGATGCATCAGAGACAATAATCATAAATCCAGATAAATCCAAATATCAACAATCCTAAAC
>VDFB02375361.1:0-23654 GCA_007258455.2 Sequoia sempervirens
AGGGTTGCATACCCACTCATATAGTTTATAAATGAAAGAATTGAGGCATAGGATGAATTGGAGTAGAGAAAGGGGTTTAGCATATGTTAGTGTTATTGGATTATGAGTGTGACTGAGGTAGAGTCATCTTTGAACCTAAGGGTTATTCTCTTTGTGTTAGTTAACCAAGTGTAAGATGGTTGAATTGTCTAGAGAGATTCAAAATGTGAATTGTCTTATTAACCTTTCACCCCGTAATCTTATTAATGTTATATGGTGACCTTTGTATTGTATGGATTGAAACCTCAACTACAATTATAATCATCTGCTTAAGATATGATATGGTTGCCTTCATCCTATATCATAGTTGGTTATCTATTTTGTCAAGAGGTCCTTGAGTAGCGTTACAATTGGGATTGTTAACCATTATTCTTTATAGTAAAAAGAGAAGCCCTTATAGATTAACCGATGTTGATTATTTTATGCATTTACTATACCATTGTGAGTTGCACGATTTAAATGTTGGTGAAATGTGTGATTGTTGGTCAATCAAATATGAGTTGGAGTGAACTCAAGCTGTCGAACTATGAAGCCTCTGCACAATACGTAGGCAAGGCTGTCAAAGATGAGCCCCCCAAGGAATAAGTTTGGCCCCTAGGTATTTTTCTCTTATTATTACTTTGAGATTACTATTGATATATATTTTATTGTTTAATATGTGACTTGAATTATGTTTCAGATTATTAATTAGTTAGTTGAACTAATTAGGTCTATCTCAGTGATGTGGATTCCATGTCTCCACTAGAACCTGACCATGATTGTCACAACAATTGTTTAGCTAACAAATTTCTTATAATTGATTGGTAAATTGTTGTTATGCTTTCATGAAGTGCATGTATAGGAAGAAACCTTTTGTGAATTATGCATGTGTTTGTGGTCAAAATTTGAAATTTGTGTTTGGTCCTTAACTATAATTTGGTAGAAATTTTTGGGCATGACAATTTATTTTGATATATGATATATACAATAATCATGTAGCATCTATCTTTAATTGATAAAATAAATCCTTTTCCTTTGATTTTATAAAGGAAAGAATGCATATTTATTTTTGAATAAATATATATACGCTTTCCTTTATAGACATTCTTAAGTATAACAAGATATTTCTCTGGAATCATATCAAATATATATTTATATCTGTATACATTTACAAAATATTATAAGATACAAACATTATTTATTTATGAATAAAATGAAAGGGAAAAAGGTAACATATAGGAGAGGGAGAGAGAAAAATAGTATGAAAAACAAATGAAGCATTTCTAATATTAATAGATGTGCCCAATTGATTCATTGTGCTTATAGTTTATAGTTTAACTTTACTTGAATGATAGATTGAAATTACCTATACTTTTTTTAATATCTAATCTTCAAATACTATATTATATTGGCACGACTATCCCCCTTCCAAAACTCCATTGAATTATGATAATAACTCTAAAAGCATAGAAGTAAATATGATATTAGACTAGATGGAAATAATATTGGTAGAAATAAAATAGATAAAAAGATTGGACTGTTAACTTAAAACAACATAACATCATCAGAGTAAGTCAAACATTGCCATTGGTATTTTTTTACATAGGCAAGCGGCATATGCCAACTATCTTTGCATTTGCAACATTTGGTGGCATTTAAATCAACACAAAAATAAAAAGGTGTAGTTACAATTCAAAGAGAAAAAAAAAATGATAGATAATTGTTGCACCAAGATACAATACAACCTTATTTATATATAGTGATGATGTCTATTTAGCATGAATCAACTTATATAGTCTAATTTGCAGTATTTATCGCAATCGGTTAGCCAACAACCACAATTTGAGTAGTGGTTATTCATTAAGATTTTGATAGGAATTTAGTGTAATGGATTTCTAACTCATCCAATTGATTGTTATCTACTTTTTATGAATTTAATAATCTTTTGGCGTGACATTAGTTTTTGATTAGATTCGTATTTTTCTTTTGAAATATGGACTGACCTCTTATCTATCTATAACTAAGGTTTGGAGGTGTGACTCATCATGCAACTTGCCACATCAACACCTCTACTAAGAAGTGTCCAAAATTTGACTTTTTAAAGATTCGACTAAAACTTAATCATGGTACCCCTAGTAGTTGAACAAAAAAATATCATTTGTTTCTTGTAGAATATCATATTTTTATTTAAAATAAAACTTATATGAAACTTAAATGGACCAAACACCTATTGGTAACCATAAATCTTTGTTATCTTTGGCTTTTATATTCAACACAAATGGACCAATAGTTGGACACATAAAAACTATTTGTTGTTATAAAAAAAACACATAATTATTTAAGATACAACTTATATCAAACAAAAATGGACCAATAGTTGAACACTAAAACTTTTTGAAACTCCTTCACATTTAATGAAAAAAATACATGGTATTTATTGTGCTCACCTTTTATATTTGTGATAGGACAAACTATTAATATGAAATAATCCGACCCCGAACGTTAACGTAGTTGGCCTAAAGATTTGGGTATGCTCCCTTTGGTTGTAGGGTCGACTCACGCAATGACCAGGTTCACTCGATGGGTGTGGACTACGGGTGTCTGTGCCCATCTTTAGAGGACTAGTCTCACCTCAGCTCACCCTCGCCCTGATCCCCAACTTGGCAATAATGTAAGCCCAAAGTAAGGTGAGGGGGGTCGTTGGGCTAGGTCGCAGGGTTACTTCTGAGTTTAAAAAAAATAAAAAATAAAAATGAAATACTCCAATGCTTGTACATTGCTACCCCAATAGTTGTACACATAAGAATAATATTTTTTTCACTATGATAACAATACTTGTTTAAATGGGTGTCTTATTTTATTAAATGAGCATTTAATTTTATAAATGACAAATATATAGTGGATAGTTATGATATTTTATTTGAGACAAAAAAATATTTGTTTCACTTGTTTATGAATGTATTTATGTTTTTTTTACTTGAGGATTATAAGTTATGAAGTGAACAACTATTGATCCCATAATGTCACATATTTGGTAATGTTTTGATTAATATGTGAAATGAATACATACAAGATATAATATTAATTCATTCTAGTACTAATATGAATAATCACAATTGACTACAGGACTATTAGACCTTGCACAACTACTGGCCCCTCTCCCCTAATATCTGTCCTCCTAAATTGTTGGCTTGATTGGATCGAAGAGTAATATTCACCGATCCATTGTATTTGTGTTTTGTACATGAATCAAATTACTTTTGTTACATGGTTATATAGAATTTCATCTGATATATCAGTACTTCTCTGAGATTCCAGGTCCAGGGAATGCTGGGTTAGAGCTTCGGGAATGGGAAAAATCTTCCTAAATTTTTATGGACGACTGGTAAATATATATATTTAAAATGAAAAAAACAGCTTAAAGTTCTCAAAAGAAAAGAATATTAATGTGTGATGGTTTGAAGAGCATGGCATAGCTATTGGATGTTGTAAGGAAAAATTATATGTTAGCTGCTAGAAAATTGATGGCTACCCAGACTTCTGCTGCAAATTTCAAGCCCTGTAAATTCTCTATGCGATTGTTAAGGGACTTGATTTTCCTATGTGGCCACCATGGGATGCCAAACTCCCTACATTTCCTTTTTAGGACTGTAAGTCCCACTTGTGCAATCAGAGTGAATAAATTACTAAAATGGAAGTCTGATATAATATTTGATCTGCAAATAAAGATCGTTCAAAAGCATATATGACTTAAATATAGAAGGGAACCCTTTTAGAAAGATCCATCTATCTGAGGAAGAATTCAATCTTGGATAACTTATCCAAAAATATAATAGTGAAAAACAAAGTGGGTCTAAAATATTTCTTGTCATTTCCCGTATGCATCAACTGGTTGCATTGTTGTATTTCAAACCAAAGTGAAATGGTTTTGGAACCTTGGACAGAACAGTTTTTTTAGTAAGTTAAAAACAAAGTGTCAATCACAAATCAAGGGCATGTTAATCAGCCTCCATTCTAACGTCACAATCAGGTTTTACTTGTCTTTAGCAGTTGTATCGATGCCATGCTCTACTTCTAAATTTTAGTAAGTGTTACTAGGTTTTGGTCCTTGCTGCGCTTCTGGTGCTGGAGATGGCGACGAATCCTCGGGAAGAGCTAGTGGCTTAGAGAAGCACTGGCATAAAAGACTAGCCTAAAGTGGATAAGAAAACCACAGTCACACAAGATAACCAACCGATATAACATATAAAACTAAACTAAACTACCAAATTTACATTGGTTTCTTAATGAACATAGAGGACAATATGCACAATGTTTATTTCCAAAACTCCTCCATTTCAAATCATGAAGTTCGGAAAGTGAAAACATACAGAACTTGCAACGTTTACACAAACACCTTCCCCGAAAAAACCCATCGCTCTCGAGTCTGCAAGTTATACTTTTTTTCTCTGTCATCCAAAATAGGTTATTTTGATTTCCCTTTTCCTTCCAATCGCCCCCTTTTTTTTTTGTCTCTCCTCCCTTTAGTGCTTAGGCTTTGATGGATCTCTATAGCTCATTCACAGCTATCATTTTATCGCCAGCCCCGAGTATGCTGAGAAAGGTTGTCAAAATTTATCATTTTTTTTTTCTTTTTGAATCAATAGAGGCGGAAAGCCATGTCCTCTTAATAGCACGGACGCCTCCTCACTCAGCTATGCCCATGCTTTTGCACACCCCAAGCAAGATGACATTAATTCGATAGTCTCCTCTTGCTGGGTCCTTCAACGTCAATGGACGCCCATACCTTCACCTAGCAAGGACTCCCCGTTCCTTTGATTGAAAAGTTTTATTTTATTTATTTATTTTTTTATGCGGGTAACGTGGGGATGTGACACTTTCCACAGCCAAAATACAATCTTTTAGATTTCCTATGCTTTCTTAGTTTTACTCTTTTATTTAATCATTTATTAACTTAATATGTTTATTATTTGCTACTCATTTTTTAAAATTATTATGTTTATTAATATTTAAATTTTGATATATTTTGATTTCCCATTTTATTTTATTTTTAGTTTTTAATTTAGATTTAAGTTTGAAATTTATTTATTATTATTTATCTTTTTATGAAATTACTAGTAATAATTTAAAAATATTAGAATTAATTTAATTTGTAATTATTATCTTATTAAAGCTTTAATTATTGTAGAATAATTCTTTTTTTTTTATAATTTATATAATAAAATGAATATATAAAATGAATTTCAAACTTAAAATATAAATTAAAACTTATAGAGAGAGAGAAGGTAACTTTTGATTAGTAGTTTCATGCCAACAATTCAAGTATAGCATGTCCTAGGGATTTATGCTCAAATTTATGAGGAAAATAAATAGAGAAAGAAAGAGAGAAAATAAAGAGAGACATAGAGAAATAGAGAAATAGAGAGGGAGACAAAGAGATACACACATAGATAGAGATACAAAAATAGAGGTATAAAAATAAAGGAATAAGTATGGAGAGAGGAAGAGGGAGGAAGAGAGATAAAGAAAGAGAGAAGAGGAGAGACGTAGATAGATATAGTCACATAAAGAGAGATACAGAGATACAGAGATAAAGAGAAATAGGAGAAAATAATATATAGAGAGGTTGAGAGATCAATAGATAAAGAGGGAAAGGGGGGGGAGGAGGGAGATAAATAGGGATAGAAAAAAATAGTAAGGGGAGAAAAACTCATGGAACAGTTGTGCATGATAATATAGTGGGAGAGAAAATGGTGGATAATTCACGATAAATGAGAGGTGTTGAGCAAGAATAAATCAGTAGAGACTCACTTTACAAAGAGGTTGATATAGAAGGAATTCTAGGAAATATTGAAGGAAAAGACCATATGCCAAAAAAAGAGGTTTTTGGGATGAAGGATTGAGTAATAGGAGAATGTCTAGGAGAGTCAAGACCAAGTGAAGATATATCAAAAACTGTTGACAAGATAGAGCTTATATTGGAGCTATACCAACTTAGTTTTTATTTCATCTTTTTTATTCAATTTCAGTAAAGACCTATACATACTATAGGGGTTGGTTATACTGAAGCAATTGAAAGGTCATTCTTGATTGTATGTTTTACATGACTGTAATCATTTATTCCTGGTGAAATAATCAATTTATTGTGCTATTTTTGGGTGCATTTTGAAGCAATTTTGTTAGTGAATGATTTTATTCTTTAAACTCTTGCATTATTTTGTATGTAGTTGTGAAGCAATCTATTGAAATACAAAATAGTTTATGCTTTATTTTACTTTTCTTTTAGTATGTGTGTGGGAAATAGTTGAAAGCAATTAACTTAGGCTTTTCTCTTCTTAACTTTAATCTTTTGAAGTTTATTTTGGAAAGAGTTGAAATGAAATGAATTATGAAAAAGTGATGAATGTATGATTTTTTGAGTTTATTTACATCATTGGTTATTCAACAAGAACAATTTTCAGGACACAAGTAAGCCCCCATGTGAAAACAACAATTGAACAATGAACCTTGAGTAAACCTAGTAAGTTAGGACTTCACATTTTTGAGCCTTGGGATAGCTAAATACTTAATTGAATTCAATGATTCTTTCAAGATAAGATGGGTTTTTTTGTCCATATAATAAAATCTATTTGTATGTTGGTGCATGTATAACATCTACATCAACAAAAGTGGTGTTAGGAGGGCATGGGTGAAGTCATCCTTGGTATAAACAAATTAGATCATCAAAGATTTGTCACTAGATCTAGGTCTAGCGATTATAGAGTAGAGTTGGTGGAATTAAATAATCATAGAGAAAATTTGAGGGGAAGATCAAATTCTATTGGTGTTGCTCCTAGAAATCAAGTTCCACTCACACTACCTGTTGCTACGATGGATTTCTTTGATGTTGAATCACCTATCCAAATTCCCCAATACGATGATCTTCCTAAAAATACTGATAAGTTGTGTCCAAAATATTATTTTCACAAAGATGTTGAGGATCATTTAAAAATATTTGAGGATACGTGCTTTAGAGCTAGGGTCCAGGATGAGGAAGTTCTTTGTAGGTTATTTCCATATATACTTTAGGGGATGAATTTTATGAGTGGTACATTAATTTACCACACAATTCCATGAGCTCATGGAAAAATATGGAGGATCAATTCCGTGCCAAGTTCAAATTACCTGTTGACCAAGTCGTACTTTACCATCATCTTATGCAGATCAAATGAGATGAAGGTGAATTCATAACCACTTTCAATGATAGGTTCCAAAAAGCATATTCTAGGCTACAAACATTGTACCTTGCGAATCAATTAGTTGTCATTGCAATTTATTATGCCGCTCTAGATACCTTAACGATGATGTTTATAAAAAGGAAAATGGTACCACCAACTAATTTTCCTGAAGCATATACCAAAGTAGTAAGCATTAATTGGGAAATGAAGCAAGTTGATCATGGACCACTAACAAACATAGGAAATCCAACAACAAATAACCAAACACAAAGGATAAATGGAGCACTTAATAATCATCCTCCTATGCTTAATCATTTTCCTATGATACCACAAAATGGGATGTACACACAAAACAATTTCTCTCATCAAGGAAATAATCAACTTTTAGTTATACATCTTAGCCCTGCTATTACAAAAGTTCACCCAAAGAAAAAAATCCTTGTTCCCCCAAGCATAAGACAATCAATTGGTAAAAGCACAAGATGACAAAGAATAAATAAAGGAAATAACTACTCAGTTGAAAAGATTGACTATAGAGGTTACTCAATTAAGGAATCAGAATCTCTACATGTAAAGTAATAACCAAAACCAACAAAATAGGATATATGATGCTTCCAAACCTCTAAGGACATGGAACATGTGACCTAATAATGGGGTGATAGCTTCTCCATTAGACAACACAAATTTTATGGATAGTAAACAATTATCAAAGGTCAATTTGGTAGAAATCATGTTAAATAACTGGTGTAGGATTCACAACACCAGTACACATACAAAAGTAGATTTTTCGTAATTTAAAATTACATTCTATATTTTCTGGTAGGGACATGTAATAATAAGAAATTTGATTCTAATATACCTCAAGGAAATGAAATAGTCACTGTAGGGTATAATTTTGCGATGGTTTTAGATACCTATGTGTTCTTAGAACCTGGCAAGACATTTGATAGTAATATTTATTCATGTGAAGATACTTCTACAATGATTCTTGAGACGTACATCTTTCCTTATTAGGATGATGACACACTTGAGGATGAGGCTGAGAGGTTCAAGCCTTTCAGCAATATCAGAAAGGACATAGTTACAATATGAGGAGTAATATTAACTGTAACAACAAACCAAAAGGACCATTGACCACATCAGTTCCTCTTAATAATTTTAATACTCCTTTGGATAGTAAATCAAGTAATAATCTTGAGGCAACAAAAGTAGCACCATTTGGAGGGAGCGATGAGCAGGAGCGGTTTTTTGAATTCGGGAGAGGATTCGGCAGATGGTGGTTCTGAGGAAGATGAAGATGGTGATGAAGATGATCCGTTTGTGCTGAGGATGGATTTCTCTTCCCCAGTTTGTGCTGTTGGTGGTCTATCTCTGCTCGACCCGTTTTCTCTTGCATTTTCTGGTGGCCCTTGTTGCTGTTGGCGGGTGGTTGTGGGTTCCCTTCTTAGTTATGGAGCTTCTCTGTGGCCCTTTGTTTCAGTCACCTACCTGTTGGTGTTGTGCAGGGTTGTTTCTCTATGGGTGTTGTTTCTGGAGGGGCTGGCGGTTCTTCTTTTCTTCCCCCTATTTTTGACTTTTGCGCTACTTTTTGTGGTGCTTCTTCTGCAGGATGCGTGCTCCCCTGTAGCTTTTGGGTTTTCCTACTATTGGTGGTGGTTTATTAGTTTTTCCACCTATTGGGATTGCTTTTTGCACCTAGTCTTTGTGTGTTGGGAGTTGATTTGTTGGTCCTTGGCTCATTGGGGACACTAGTTGTGTTTTTTTCCTCCCTTCTCTGGTAATGTTTCTAAGTTACTCCCTGTCATGGGTTGGGGTCTTGAGAGGGTTGTGCCCATTGTTTATTCTACTATTGAGACCTCTTTGGAGTTGCAATCTTCTCTCCTCTTGGTTGTCTTAGTCTATTACCTGGGTTTGGTGGGTAAGGGGTTCCTTCCAGATGTTCCCAATGTTTCCTCTTATGCTCCTATTTTGGTGTTTCTCTTGGTGTTTGGGTTTCATTTTGTTGGGCTTTGGTCCTCCGTGTTCCTATTCTTTCTAGAGTAGTTGGGTGTTTCCAATGCTCTGTTTTTAATTTTGAAGTTGTTGGCTGGGCTATGTTGTAAGGTTTTTCTTTTGTCCTAGTTCTCTTAGCTCATGAAAGTTTTGGATCCACTCTCTTTTGGAGAGATGTCCTCTCTTGTGGAGGTTTTCTAGAGTTATCTCATTTGTTGATGTTCTCTGTGTTGAAGGCTCTTATGGTTACCCCCTTGTGTGGGTTGGATTAGATTGGACTTATTCTTCCTTTGGATTCTAAGTTCATTGTTCTTGTAGGAGTTTCTTCCTTTTCCTTGGATTTTGAGTCTCCTATAGAGGTGGAGGCTTTTCCTATCGAGGTGGAGGCATCTTCTTTTGAGGTGGAGGTGTGCTTTTTGGTTAAGCTTTCTCTCTCACAACTCCTTTTGAGGTGGAGGCCATTCCTATGGAGGTGGAGTGTGTATCTGTTGGAGAGTGGTTTCTTTTGTGATAACAATGCTCTTAGTTTCTTCTCCTATAGAGGTGGAGAGGCAAGGTTGTTGAGTTCACTAGTGAGATTAATTAGTTTGGATGATCTTGTGGACTCTTTAACTTACTTTTTAAGCAGTGTATCTCTTTTGGTATGATCTGTTAATATTATTTTGCTTCTCATCTAGTGGAGCCAGGCTGTGATTGTAAGAAATGTGGGTTCTAAATCCTTGTTAAAACCTAGTTTGTTCCTGGATGTAAGTGGGCTTTAGGTTCCCTTTTAAACCTGAGTTGGGTTCAAGATCCCTTGTAAAACTTGGCTTTGTTGGGTTTTAGGTTCCCCTTAAAACCTTCTATTTTGTGCAGATCTAAGTAGTCATGCCGTTATCCTTATGATCTATTGTTGGTTTGCTATTGGTCGTCTATGCTTATTCCTTATGCAGCTTGTTCTTCTTTATGAGGGTTTCGGGTCCCATTCAAAACCTGTCTATTAATGGTTTCAGGTACATTCAAAACCTATGGTTTCGGGTCCATTCAAAACCTTTTTTTCCCCCTTAATCAAAACAAAAGTTGCACCTCAATCTTTTAAAACATTAAATATTGCTCATTACAGAAAAATAGAGACAATTAAACAAGATAATTTGATGAACTATTTAGCAAATAAAATTAAGAAAGTTAAGATTATTTTTCATTATCAGAGTTGCTAAAGACTCTTGTAATTAAAAATACTTTTTTTAGATCATTAGAGGATATCCCTAAAGACAAATTTTCAAACAAAGAAGTTTCTATTAAAGATACTTTCTTGAAGTCAAAGGATATAAACACTATCCCTTTTATAGATGCTTATGTACCTCTACATAAGGGAAAGACAACGTCACCTCCTTTTCTCCTGACATTGAGAATATTTGGGAATAATTTACATAATTTATTAGTGGATTCAAGAGCCTCTACAAATGTTATGTATCTTTCAATATGTTAGACATTAGGGTTAACACCTACTAAATCTTCCAAGAAAGTAACACAATTGGATAAAACTGAGGCAAAGGTAGTAGGTGAATTTACTAACATTCACATGTAGTTAGCATCTTGTCTAAGAGTACACCATTTCATTTATATACAAGTGGTGGGTATCCCTGACATATATGGAATGCTATTAAGTAGAGATTGATTTAAAACCTTAAATGGCTATATGGCCATTGACTTTTCACACATGTGGCTACCCTAGAGAGGGATCCCAAACCATATTAAAATAGAGAGAGAACCATGAATGAAACATATGATTACTGAATATAATCAGAATAATGAAATTATTTACACTAATGTTGAATCGAGTGTCTATAATATCAGAACAAAAGAAGTTCAAACAGAATAAATATTCATGTGTAATTTGGACCTCCATGAATAATTTACCCTAGGGATAGATGTGTTAATTGAATCTGATTATGATTCCTCTGAAGGGGAAGATAGTTTTCTTGATAAATTTCAAAAACTATTCTTGATAAATTTCAAAAACTTATGACAAAACTAGCTAAGAAATATAAAGAACATAATGAAACTTTGGGGAATTTATTGTTAAAAGGATCGTACAAGTTGCATAACTCATCACATTCTGAAACCAATTGTTCAAACTGTTAAGAAGTAGTGAGGAGAATAGAAATTCAACTTAATCATGATGTTCTGATGCATTAAAATTCTGAACAGGAAGCTCATGGGAACATAAATTTGAAAATTTCAGATGACGAAAAATTGGTTAATTGTCATGTACATCAAGAAGAGGTAAAAAAATGAATGGACCTATTAGCGAATCAACACATTCTCCAAAGAATGAGTTAAGTTAAACAGTTCCTAAAGCTCCTAAGTTTGAAAATGTTAATAATCATATTTGGACCCTCAGGTTTGATGGTTCAAAATCTAAAAAGGGAGTTGGAATAAGAATAGAGTTAGTAAAACCACAAGGAAAATCTTATGTGGTTGCATATAGATTACAATTCCAATGCACTAATAATGTTTATGAGTGTGAGGCTCTAACTCATGGATTGTTACTAACTATCAAGAAACAGGTTAAAATATTGAAAGCTTTTGGAGACTCTGAACTTGTCATTAAGAAAGTTAGAAAGAAATATGTTTGCCACTATAAAAGTTTATCTAGTTATAGAAATCGAGTGTGGGACATATTCCATAAATATTTAATCAAAATTTGGATGCCTTAGCTACTTTGCAAGCACTTTAGAGCCTTTAGAAGTGTCTAATTTAAAAATATTTATAGTAGAATTGGTCCCAATCCCTTCAATACCAGATAACATTACTAATTTATAGGTATTTGAAGATGATCACCACATCCTTGACTTTATTACCAATTAAGGTATATTTGAGGACCAAGTAATTGATGAAGATAATAGGCCTGATCATGAAATTAAGGATGGTAATGCAATTAACTTGAAAGATAACACCATTCTTAGGGGAATGATGAAATTAGAACGATTATTGATCTTGATCAAATAGTCAAGTAAAAATATTTTCCAAAGACCGATGGAGGTGCTTATGAGTCCTTTAACATGAATAACCAAGATGATCCAAAAAACATACTTATTGATAAAGTGTGTACTGAGGAAGAACACAAAAATATTACAAAATATCTTGCATATTATTAACAAATTATAGCTTGGACTTACAAAGATTTGAAAACCTATGACACTTTCATTATTAAACATACTATCCCATTGAAACTATGAATTAAACCTTTTTGACAAAAACAAAGACCAGTCAATGCTTTAATTGAATGGCTAGACTAATATTCCTAATAACACATTCCACTTGGGTTGTCAACCTAGTACCTATTTGAAAGAAGAAGATATATTTACTCTTATGTGTCAATTTTTGTAATCTTAATAAGGCATCTGAAAAAGATAATTATCCTTTACCTTCACTAGATGAAGTATTACAAATTGTTAATAGATCCCAAATGATGTCTTTCTTAGATGATTTTTCAAGTTATAATTAGGTGATGGTTGAGAAAGAAGATAAGATAAAGACTACATTCACTATTGTGAGCAGTGTTGTTTACCTAGCCTAAAAGATGTAAAATAGAAAGCAAAAGGAAGAAAACAACACTTCAACACCTCGAGATTGGGCTACGTTGAACTTAAACAAAAAAAGATGAAAACAACAAATATGCCTTGTCTAAGTTGATCTTCTTGGTTGGCCCTTTGATGAATATTTGATGTGTTCTCCATGATGGTAAATTATTCAAAATCTATGCAAAGTGATCTAAATGAGATGAAGAATGCAATGAGAGATGTGGGTATTTAGCAGATGGCGACCTGAAATGGATGGAATGCAAGTTTGAAGAGTGCAACAATTGAGGATGGATATGCAAGTGCTTGAGATTGCTTGAAAATTGCTAGAGAGTAGAATGTTGGTGTTGCAAATATGATGAATGCATAATGACAATGAGAATGGAAATCCTCTATATTTAGGGGAGAATTCTCTAGAGAATTCAATGGTCAAGATTGAGCCAACATGGACAAGATGGAGGGATATGGTGAGTTGAGGACTCACAAGCCCTCACATCTTGCCATGTGGAAATGAGATGGAAAAAATGACATGTGAGGTGGAGAGAGGACAAGTGAGGTGGAGGTACTTGCAAGTACCTTGGGATTAGGGGAGATTTCCTCAAAAAGGAAGTTCTTGTCCCCATATGAGAGTGATGGTGACAAGTGAGGAATTTTAGAAAATGTCCTTTCTTATTATCCTTAGAGATAGAAATTTAATGGGGAATAATCTTAGGTTTCGTCTGTAGTTAGGGCACTTAACTGAGGGTCATGACACAGTCCTCCAAAAGGACCAGGTCACAGACCCCATTAGGCAATGTGACTCCCAGATTTAGAATTTCCCAACAAACCTTGGGAAAAAATGCAGATGAACAAACTACATGGAGGTCAAGACTTGAAAGAAAGACTTATGAGAGTTGACTTGGAGGGCCCTTCAAAATGGCATGTGATGCGTTAAGAGTTGTTACCATCATCGAAGTTAAGAAGACTAATATGAAAAGGAATTAAGGAACATATGTAAAATATGAGAGATGTGACAGTAACCTTTAAATTAAGGTTTGTATTGATCATGAATAGTAAAATAATCACAGATTGAAGAAGATTATGGAGGATGTGACAGGAGGAAAGGGGGAATTTAAATTGGTTTAAATTCCAAATGGTCGCGGGCTAAATTAAATGGGGAGTGATTGTTTATTTTAATTTGGGAAAAGGATGAAGGTAAAATTATTGTTGTGAATTAAATGCTTTGAAGGTTCCTGGAAGGAAAGATATTGATGGAAATAAATCATTTAAAATACAAAATATTGATGAAGAGGATGTGAAATAGATGGGCCAAAAGACAAAAATTTGATATGTGGAGGTGAAATTTGGATGTCTCACAAACTTCTAAAGGAACTTTTGTAAATGTACAAATTCCATTGGGTCTTCTAGGCAGACCTACTTTGGAAATGGTTTTTAAGGTTTGTGGTTTGGAAGATGTATTATCATATGCGCTGGATGATCACTATTTTCTAGAGAATGGAAGAACCATATATATATGATCTTAGAGAGAAAGTTTTGCATAAGTCACAAAACAAATTCCTTGAATTCCAAAAATGCATATTGGAGTTACTAAAGGTAAATTGTTAGGGAACATTATATCCAAGCAAGGTATTTCCATTGAACTTGATAGGATAAGTGAACTAATGAAAATTTCAGCCTCCTGGAAGTAAGAAAGAATTAAAGTCTTATTTTGGTAAAATAAATTTTGTTAAAAAAATTATCACAGTTGTTTTTGAGATTGTTCAAATGTTAAAAATTGTGTCGAAGAAAGATGCAAAAAATGAATATCCTAAAGCTAAAGCTTCTTTTGAAAGAATAAAAGGAGAAATTGTTGAGGCTCCAATGCTGACAAGTTTATATTATGCTCAATCATTTTATATTTATTCATTTGCATTAAATCATGTGTGTTCCACTGTATTGACTCAATGGGGAGAAAAAAGAAGAAAGGCCCATGCATTCATTATTTTTCCTTTCAAAGATGTTAAGATGAGATATATGGATGTAGAAAAATGAGCCTTTGTACTAATCAAAGCAGTAAGAAAGTTTAGGCATTACATTCTTCATAGCTGAGTTAATTCCATCGTACCTGAAGCAACAATAAAAGTGTTGCTAATGCAAAATGAATTAGGATAAAAAATATATAAATGGGTTATGATAATACAAGAATTCAACATCAAAATAACACCCATGAAATTAGTTTGAGGATAGGAACTAGTTAAATCCATTGCTGAAATTTATCCACAAATTATTTGTCAATAATATTTAGCAGATTCGGTAACTCAAGAGGATTGGTATTCTAACATTGTTCATTATTTGATAACTAACAGTTTCCCATAAAGAATTCTCGGACAACAAATAAGGGCTCTTAAAATAAAAAATCAAAATTACATGGTAAAATGAGGAATCCTATTCAAGAAAAATCATGAAAGGATTTATTTGAGATGTCTAAATCAACAAGAAGTAGATGATGTATTACGAGAACTTCATGAGAGATTTGGAAAAATCCATGGAGCTCCTTTGGAAACCACACATTTTATCCTAAGAGTGGACTATTACTGGACAACTATATTTAAAGATACATTTGAACATTTGAAACATTATTATACATGCCAAACAATTGCAGACAAAGAGAGATATACAACCCAACCCTTATGTAACTAGTAATGAAAATGCAACCATTTTCACAATGGGGATTGGAATTCATTGGAATTATTAATCCTCATTCATCCAAAAGACACAAGTATGTACTTATAGTGATTGATTATTGCACATGATGGATTGAAGTAGTATGCGACAAATAATGTATGATAGAAATTTTAATTAAGTTCCTAGAGGAAAATATCATCACCATATTTGGAACACCATACTCCCTGGTATGTGATAATGGCCAAGGTTTTTCTTCATTAAAAATTTCAAATTGGATATTTTAATATGGTATAATCTTAAAGTTTTCATCAAATTATTAACCACAAGGGAATGAGTTAGTTGAGTCAACAAATGAAAGCTTGCTAGATATAATTAAGAAATTGATTGAAAAGAACCTTAGGCAATGGCATTCCCTATTGAAATTTTCTCTATGGGTGGATATAACAAGGGTAAAATCCACTTTAGGAAATTCTCCATACTACTTGGTATATGGGATTGATCCTATATTGTTGGTTAATTTGACAATTCCCACCTAGTAGTTTTCCCAAGAATACTTAGGCTTAGATGAAAAGATGGAAGCTAGGTTGTTATAACTAATGTACTTAGAGGAAAAATGAACAAAAGTGATTGATCATTTTGCTAAGCACCAATCATTGGTGAGACATTGGTTTGATAAAAATTAGGCCATTTAGGATATTAGTCTTGGTCTTATGTTGGGATAAAGTGCATGAGTGAAAAGGAGACCACAAAATATTTGACAAATTATAGATAGGTCCTTACCAAATATCAAAAAAATTAGGAGACGACACATATAGGTTGAAAACTTTAATAGGAGAAGATGTCCCATTGCCTGTCAATGGAAAATTCTTAAAACATTATTTTCAACCTTAAAATCCATTGTGACTCATGCATATATTGAAATAGGCTTTGATTTGTTTTGGTTTTTTTTGGTTTGGGGTTTTTGGCTTTGATTTGTTTTGGTTTGTTTTGGGTTTTCTTTTCATTTTGAAGTTCAAAATGGGGAGCAACTAGCATCATGAGAAATATTCTGAATAAAAAGATCTAAATTTTTTGAAATGATTAAAAAGTTATGAATGTTTCAAACTTTCTTGATTATTAATTTTTCAAATATATCTTGAATTTTGTTTGTTTTAACTAAATTAATTCATGAAGTTTCCATTGGGTTATATATGTATAAAAAAATTACAAAAATTCTATGATTAGTTTGGGGATAACATTTGTTTGCACTAATTGAAAAATCTAAATGTTTTCCTTTGCTAGCTACCACTACAATTCCCAACCTAATAGCAAGCTTTAATTCCAACAAGTTGAAGAAAAGATATCCAAAGCTATATCAAAATTAAAGATTAAATTATAAAATATCAAGGTGAAATTCAACTCTTTGGGGTTATTCTAATGTCTCTGTCGGGAGCTGAACAAACCCTTGAATGGTAAAAGTAGAGTTGCTGTTTGGAGGATTATAGAATAACTTATTTGGGGGCTATGCACCCCTAACTAACAATAAGATCATCAGTTGAACCTGAAAGGTTAGAAACCAAACATATCAAGTGCGAAAATATTTGTTATGTCAAGCTTATTGTAAAAAGAAGATGAATCATACACACACACTTAAGCCCATAAAGTTGATTGTATTGCTTCAGTCAAAGGATGTCAATTCATGGAAGATTGTTGAAAAATTAGCAATCAAGAAGTTTGAAAATTCATGGTTTTTCTTTTATTTCCTAAGTTTATGTTGTTTTTAATTTGGTTTGTTTTGTTGGTTGCTAGTTGTTGTGTGGTCTCACAACACGCCCCATTTTTCTCATGCAAAATGGAGACCCCTTTCTTTTTTCTTTTGCTTGGTTTGGAGAAAGTGGAAAAATTCACACTGTTCTATGGAAAATGTAGAGGGTAGTAGGAAGTAACATTTTTTAATCCTTTAGAAGCTACTCAAAGTTAATAGTTAGGTTTTTCAGGAATTTTAGGACTCACAAGATTAGGGATGTCACTTTATTGTGTTCCACATTCAATAAAGTAAAGCATCTAGTAGTGAGGTGTTGGCCCAATAAAATGCTCCTTCCATAACTTTATTTCATGTAGGTAGTGAAGTAATATGTACCTAACCCCAAACCCAAAGTTTTAACCAAATGGATTTTGTTGAAAATCAAGATTTAAAAGTGTTATGGAATTAGATGTGAAATTCCTTTACTAAGAATCAATCTAGATGGAGATCCTATAGTGGGTAATTTTCCCATAAAATTATCCTTTAAAGAAATCAACATTGTGTTATCGATGATGAAAATCACTATGAGATCTTTTCATTGTAATGTTCCAATAATAACCAATAAAAAACACTTTCAAGATATTTTTGGTCACGCTGAATAGGAAGTTGGTGACTTATCACTTTTGCATCTGACAAAATTCCCAATGGTTAGTCTAAATATCAAAAAAAGAGATGCTACCAAACTTGCTTTATTTTAAAAGAAACTAAAGTGTGAAGATTGAAACCATCACCATTAATTATCAAGCTACTAGACTCGTACACATTTAGTACATTGAATGAGTAATGATTAACATATGTTGGTAGAGTTGTAAAAGTGTTGTGTTGTCATATCATCTTCATTAAGTGGGCATATTTACACACCTAAAACATAGTAACGTGTTCAAAAAGAAATAAACATAAAAACACAAAAATCAAAGAACAACCATAAGAGACAAAGAAAAGGTGAGCATCAGAATTCAAAAGAGGTATAAGCCCATCCAAAATTTTGTCCAATTTAGGTATTTTCTAGATCAAGCTTTAGTTTTTCTACATATCTAGCTAGTATTCATAGAAATATGGTGTTCTAGTTTATGTCTTTGAAGCATTCATTATTAATTCATTAAGCGATTTAAATAAAATAAAATAATGTTTTATTAAAAAATAATTGGGTAGATTAAATATCAAAGGAATGAAAGATTATGAAAACTAACCCTAATTAGCATAAGAATTCAACACGTTAACCATGCATAATCTAGACACAATGAGTATTTGAAAGAGGGGATTCAAGGATGAATTCAACTTTCCTCAATCTCAAGTTGTTACATCATATGGCATGGAAATAGATACCCATCTGGGTAATTTCAATGAAGAGGAATTCTTAAAGAGAATTAGGTCACCTCATGCCACTCTATTGGCACGACATATTGCAAAAAGTGGATTACATATGTCAACAAGTTTTCCTCCGGCCATGGAAGCCCAAAAGCTAGTTTTAGAATGCACACCTTTATATGACGCCACAAGAAAGGTGGTTTTAAAAGAGGGTAGAGTATATGCTTACTTAACCCTAGAAGGAATTGTGCAAACCTTTGGAATTCCTATTTTTTTAGTAATGAGTCCATTAGAGGTCAAGAAAGAGTTGTAAAAGCATATGCGAGCATGGAGGAGAAAAATAAAAGAACAATGTTGACAACTTGGTTCAAAGATAAAGAAAAGCCAAATTCACTGTCAAAAATGTCGAAGACTATATTCAAGTCAGATTTTTTCTCAGACATCAGTGACATCATTATGATATTGAATATAATAGTAGGATATAGAGATGCTAGCAAGTTCAAACCCTGGATGTATGAAATCATCAAGCATGTGAAGGATGAAACAACTAAAATCTACTGGTCAAAAGCCATTAGTGATTTTTTTTTGTGAGTGGATAAAAGATTTTAAAATTCCAACACTATTCTTCATGTCATGTATCTGAAAAATAAATCCTTATAAAGCTTGATAGGTTCCATAGGTTGAGGCCAAAATAAATCCAATGAAAATTTCCCATGGGAAGACAAAGGATTAAACCCACTATGATGCACTATAAATATCTTGTTTTTGAATGGGAACTTTATGCACTTGTGAATGATTGACGAGATGGAATTCATGGAGCGTAGCCATGGGTATCCTCACTTACACAAAATTGGTCCGACGTTGGGATGATGGAGAATGATACGTCTAATTTTTTGGTCCAACCTTAAGAGGAAGAGTGATTGAACCTATCATAGGGCGAGCAAAACCATCATGATTTTTCAACCATGCTTTCAATTGTTCATAAGAATCTTGATAAAGTTCATGCACAAAAAATAATTCCTTTGTGATCACATTCTGTATACACATGAGATCAATGAGTATCCTAGTTGTAGGCTTGTCAAAAATACGTTTGGCAATATAGAGAGGACCATCGTGTGCATGTATGGATGCGTCAATATGGGTGAAAGAAATTTTGGCTAACAAAGTGGTTTGGCCCTTATGAGGTTGAACATCTATGAGAGTGACCACATCCTCAACATCACTCTTATTATCATTGTTATCATCATTCATGTCATCAATCTTATCAACATTCATCTCATCATTCTTAACAACAAAAAGCCTACACAAAGTTGGATGAATGGTTTGGAATTGGATTGGTAAAAATTTGTAATTTTTGATTAGGTGGGGCAATAGATTTATTTCCTTAATCATTAACACCACTCAACTAGATGTGATTAGAATCAATGAGGTTTTGAACTTGATGTTTAAGATGCATGCATCACTTTGTATCATATCCACTTGTGTGATGATATTGACAAAAGGCATTTGGATTGTAACTTTTAGGTATATGTTTACTTGTGTCCATAGGCCTAACTGAAGGAAACTAAATTAAATTCTTGTTCAAAAGTTGCAACATGATCAAATGGAGGGTATCAAGTAACTAGGTGAATTATCTATCTTGTGATATAAATTGGTATAGGTTGAACTTATGGCAGAAACTTGAGGGTCAATGTGGTTGATTGTTTGAGGTGTATGTAACTTGATAAAGTTTATGTTGTGCTTCTTGAATGTTTGATAGTTGTTTTAAGGTATGGACCCAGATTTCCGAGTAGAAGCTGATGAAGATGTCTCTTTATACTGACTAACCGAATTTTGATAATCATAAAGGGTTGTACACAAATTTATAAAAGACAGATATTTCATCAACATGATTTTATCCCTTATGTCAAGTTTCAAGTTTTCAATGAACACTCTTTGAACATCTGCATCAAGAAGAGTAAGATTGACAGGTGAATAAAGAAACTGATAGCACTCTATAAAGTTTGTGACCTTTTTATTTTTCTTTTGTTTGCATCACACTAAATCAATTAATGTAATTTTAGGTCCAATGTTGACTTGGAAATGTTGGAGGAATGCATCAAAAAGTTCATTGAAAGAGTGGATTAAGTTATTCAAAAATAAACAAAACCATTCTAAGGCCATGTCTTTCAATGACCTAGGAAAGAGCTTAGACAAGAGTTTATCTTCAAATATGAAGTCACTACATAAGGTTGTATATGCTGATATATGATTGCTAGGGTCTTCTTTACCATTGTACCTATCAAATTGGGATATCTCTATGTTTTGTGGCATTGGTGTATTCAAAATTTCAAGTGATAATGGGCTTCTTTTAATATATCGTAATGATTGTTCAATTTGGTTTTGGTTCAATGTTGAGATTTTTTGTTCAAGTGAGGCTACATTTTGTAAAATTTGGTTAATAATTGAATCTGTGGTTGACATATTTTGGGAATGTGGTGAATATGGTGGGATTGTGTATGTGCTTGGTGGACTACTATGTAACAAGTTTATGAGAGGGGATGAAACTAGAGGTTTCACATGTGAGGACCTAAAACCATAAGGATTTACAATGGAAAGGCCTAATATTAGAGTTATGCCAATGCTTTTTTGTTTCGTTGAAGCAACAATTGGATTCATGTATGTAGGATAGTAGCTATAGTTGTAGGGAGGGAGACTTGATTTACTCCTTGACTTTGAGTGTATCCAAAATTTTGAGTGCAACTAGCCATTGTAGGTACATTAGCATCAACTATATGGGATAGGCTACACAAAACCTCTAATCCTTGAGAAGCTCGTACAGAGTTTCAGCACATAAGGTGGCCCCACCCAATATAGACACTAAACTATCAAATAACCACAAAAAATACTCATAAACATAATGAAAACAATAAAAGAAAAAAGTAATACAACAAGAAATATTTGTGTAAAAGTTGGTTGAGTCAAAAGTAGGAGGAAAGAGGTGGCCAAGGGCATCTATGTCCTAAGCAGGTTTTCCAAAAATTCAAAGTTTGATTGTGTAAAATTTTGTTAAAGGATCATGGGTATTGTTTTTGATATGGAAAAGCAAGTTTTGAAGGGGCCTTGAAACCCTGTACAATGAAAGGAAGTTGCTAAATAGATAGAAACATAAGCATCCATAGCCCAAAAAAGCCAAAAATGTTGTCAAAACATAACACTAGACAAACTAACAATAAAACCAACTGCAAAACATTAGCACAAAAGGCTGAAAAAACACAAACTAAAGCATTTTATCAAGAACCTTAGTCAAATCCAGATTACTAGAGATGAACTTTTCATGAATCTCTACCACTTCCTCAAGTTCTTGGAATGAAATGGATTCCCTCTTCTTAGTCTTGCTCCTAGTATGCAAGCACATACCAACATCCACATTATTTTCCATGCATGGGCCAAAATCCACATTCTTCTCCACCAAATTCATATGACTAATCTCATCTATAGCCTCCTCATGTTTACCAAGGTCCAAATTCTTACCAGTCTAATTGATTGCTTTCTCATTCAACAAAGATAAGCCCTGTGCACTAGACTTCAGGGAGTGGTTGCTAATTCTCACCACAACTTGCAAGTCATTATTGATCTTGTTCACTCTATCCTCCATAGCCACAAACTGCTCCTCATGAACCCTATGAACAACTTTTTCCAAAGAATCCATCCTTTCCTCATGATTTTTTCCAATATTTTCGGCATCCATGACTACCTAATCGAGGACCACATTCATAGTTTTGACCTTATCTTTCACCGACCATTCTCATTTTTTCTAGTTCACCAAAGCCACACAAACATCCTACCACTCTTTCATCCTTGTATTGAGGTCTTAGTATCATAGGTCTGGTTGCAAACAGGTCTGATAGTAAATATGTTTCCAAAATTTACTCAATTTATACCAATGCAAGTGTGTAACAATATGTGAACAATATATGACAATTTTGAATGCAATTTTTGATCTAAAATATAAAAATTGATTGATTGTAAGATTCCTAAATTTGAAAATGATGATTTTGATATAATTTTGAAACAAAATAATGTAATTTTTTTTACTTTTCTGCTTTTTGAGCTAAATAAAATATGCCTAAATGAATGCAATTAGGAATTCCAAAATAGAGATCTACAAGCAGACATAGATTGAAAACACAAAGACAAAGAAGTGTGCAAAAGTTTGTTGATTCAAGTGCAGAATGATAGAGGCACCCAAGGGCATCTATGTCCTTGATAGGGTGTCTGAAAACTAAAAAAATTGAATATTTACTAGATTATCTAAGTGCTATGTTTGTGTGTGCAAATAGGTCTACAATTGAGTTTTTTTCCAAAATTTGCTTAATTTAAGACAATGTGACTTAAAATAAAATGTGTAAAAATACAAATGACAACCATGAATGCAATTTTCAATGTAGGTCTAATCTAAATGACTAAAATAAACCTTAATGCAACCTATGATGAAATATGATATACATTTTTTTGAATTTCTATGTCCTTTATGATGCAAAAATGAAACCCTAAATGAGAAATGAAAAACAATGTAATTCAAACCTTAGATATAGGGTGAATTTTAGAAGGTATATAATGTTAACAGGTCAATTTCACCAAAAGGAAACAAAGAAAAAGAGAACCCTAGGTCTTATGTGTAAAACCTAGGATTCAAATTTTGTGTTGTGGGTGTTTAGGGGTATTTTCTATTGTTTCATTAAGATGGAGATCAACAAGGTATTTAGATTAAATTTCAACCATGAAGGTGATCCAATAAAACTTGTATCTACATCTTATTGAGCCTTAGGATGGATTGGAATTCATTGAAATTGATTAACCTAATTAGACTATATGCCCTAATATGCAAAATGCAAGCTTTTGATAATTAACATACCAAAGCAGAGAATTGTAGGAAAATATAGGAAGGGAAGAGGGATGTGTACCTGTCTAGAAAGTTTGATGCTAGTCACTGTAGGAGGAAAAATTTGCCGAAGGGCATCTAGTTCCTTGTAGGGGTGTCCTACTTTATTTTTTCAGTCCTCTAATGTTAGCTCTAAGACTCTTGTTTCCGCTTGCAAACTTGCTAGAACACTGTTGGGAAATTTT
>VDFB02375362.1:0-18228 GCA_007258455.2 Sequoia sempervirens
CTCTGGAAATGTGTAACAGGCACAACAAGAAGTAAGCCAAGTGCCTGAACGTGGTCATTTAAGGATTGAAGCCATCTGCTCCACACACCAACAAAGACAAAGAAGGCACATTGAAAAGATTTTAGGTTGGTACCACAATATTTCAACAATTACTCAGCTGACCCAATTTTTTTAAAAACTTGGCAATTACTCAGCAAATTTATTGAACATTAAAAATAGATAATATTTTTAAAAATAATTTTCAAAAACACGTATATTATGAAATTAATGGAATATATTACTGATTTCCTTCATATATAGATCAAAATTAGAGTTCGATAAATTTCATAGACCAGAAAATGAATCCAATTTTGCAATACATATGAACTTCAAATTTTAAATCAATAAAAAATACAAATCATAAATTTCTTCTATTACTAAAGCTCAGAAAAGTTTGTTGCTAGTGTGTGCATGTTGTGGAAGTGGATCGTATAGCTGTAGTATCCCCAACAATAACTTCAACAAGGTTTCATGTGTGGGATCAATCTGTGCAGGGATAAATTTAAGAACCCCCCCCCTAGAAAAAAAATATAAATTTGATTGGCAAATCTTTTGTAATCACTAGAAATTTGTAGAAAATCTTGGCGAATTATAATTTTATTTGAAACCAATAAAATATTTTCATTGGCGAATTAAACTTGTTTTCAAACCAATTTTTTTTTTTGTTGGCTAATTATATCTAGTTTCAAACCAAAAAAATATTTATGTTGGCAAATAAAACCGATACTCAAACCAATAAAATCTTTTCATTGTCGAATTAAACATGTTTTGAAACCAATGAAATAGTTTTATTGGCAAATTAAATCTATTTTCAAACCAATGAAATATTTTCTTGGTGAATTAAACTAGTATGCCAATAAAAATCATAGCGTGGGAGGCGAAAATATCAAATGCTATATATTGTTCTATTTTGGGACAAATTTTCCACACACCCAAATTCTTACATAAAGTCTTCGGAATGGAGACAAGTGTATTATAAATTTTGATTAGAAGTGAGCGAAATTTATTTTGACTTGTTAGTGGATATTGATAATGATTAAGGTACAACAAGCCACTTAATTCTCTTATCTTTTCAATACTTCGAAGTACTATGTTTGAAGCTAGATGTCAATGCAACTTAATGACTACGAGTTATATTAATAAGTTAATATAACATTAATATACTCAAAAAAGTAAAATTAATGTACAAAAATATTTTATAGTTCGATGAATGGTTGATGGACGATTGTAGTTGCATTTCGGAAGGAAATGTCCGAAATGCTATGCTTGCAAATTCAAACCTTTAGAATCACCCTAGAACCGTTAGGTTTGCAAAGATCAATGGTTGACCTTTTATTTAGATGCGTTATTACTTATTAAATCACTTAAAGTCATGACTCAATTTTTGTGAAATAATATTGTCACATTAACATGTGTGTCTTGTGGTGAATTAAATGCTAAAGTGCTGAGTATTGATGTCTTCGTTCATATATACTTCACCAACATGATGTTCTTCATATCATTTATAACATTTTACTTTCTCTCTTCTCTATTCATAATTTCACTATGATATTATGGAGCCTTCATGGTGTGTCATGCTACCCAAATGTTTTTGGGAGAAAAGAAGCAACAATGCATATGGTAGACAAAAGTTGGGTAGGGTATTCACTATTCTTTGTGTGCCTGTTGAGAAGGCTATAAGAACAATTTTGGGTAGGGAATGGCTTCAAAACAACCCCCATGCTAACCCCCATGCTCTATTTTTTGAGGTAGCTTTTGCGATCTTGTCCAATTGCATGGACATTTTTGTAACATACCGACCCTTTGGTAAAGTAAAATTTCCATAAATTACATCCTAAAAGTAAGTAAATGTGTTAACATGTCATTGCAATAAAATTTTTCCTTTTCTTTATTGATAAAACATGAACAAGTTGCCATATTAATCTACAATAAAGATTCCATTTCAATATAATAACTTCACAAGTACATGAAACAAGAATACATACCTTAACTAACATAGCTCCAATGAGCTTTAGAACAAATAGTAGTAAGAAGGTCTAGGAATTCGTCCTTTCAAATCTTGGTACATCGGCCGCTTGTTGTGGAGGAGAAACTTCACTCAGGTGCTTTTCCGCCAACCACGGACTTATAATGTGGTCCCCCGCACACCTATCGTTAGATAGATGGCCCTCTCTTCGAAGAAGAGATTGGTAGGGCATCCTTTAACGATTACCAACTGAGCATAGTGCTGTGTCCTACACAACTAGAACCTTGCTATTTCACAATCTCGAACTAGTACAAGGATCACAATGAACTGACAGTGTAGTCTCAATTATCTCACACCTAAGTGGATGTTGTACATTTCACTACTTTGGCCAAAGTATTCTCATTCAGTACTTCGAATGAAGGTCATCTATCATAAACACTACTCAGGGCCGATTTGCATTAAGGCTTTCTTACACTACGCGTAGGTTAGTCTCAATTATCCTACACATCCTACTTCATGCTAATCTACTAGAAATGAAAAGCATAACAAGTAGACTCAAAATCCTCTCCTATTTGAAATCAAAATCCTAGGAGTTACATAAGCTTCACTAAGTCAATCTTATTAACTTAAGTTGTGGATTGTACTTGTATTGATGCTATCATCCCTGTCCTAGTATTTAGTATCTACTTTCCACATACTCTCCTTATATGGACATCATACAAGTAATGCAATTCACTCAATATGCAACCTTTAACCTTTATACAGTTTGCTTCCCAAGTACAAATAGGTAAAGCAATTCATAAAACAACTCGTTCTCTCTTTCACACAGAAATACAGCTATGATTGTCATTCAACCTATGCACAATAGTAAACACAGAAATTTCATTTAAATTAAATAACCAAGAATTGAGTAGATAGAAGAAGAGCATCCCATGCCTTTTCCCAAAGCTTCCTTCAAGAAGATGTCTCAGCACTTTGAATGATTGACAATTCCTCTTCAAATTGCAGACTTCGCTTCTTAGCTTTACTCACAGGTGCCTCTTCTCCTCAATTATAAACACTCAAAAATTGACATCCTCAACTCATAGATTTGGTGACTACTCACAGTAATAGAAAACTCACAGCAGAATGGTTGCTCTTAGGCAATATGTAAACTCAAGAAATAGAAGGGACTCTCTTTCTCAAAAATAAGAAAGTCTCAGCCGTATGAATGCACTCAGGAAATATGAAAACTCAGAGAATATGAAAGACTCTCAGGTAATGTGATTACTCAGAGAAGGAATGCACTCAGAAATTATAAACTCTTAGGAAATATGAGTAATTTCGAATTTCCAAAAGGTAGTGAAGAAGAATGGCTTGGGCGGCCTTTTATAGAGTCCTTTGTTCAACAAAATCCACATTCCCAGGCATGTAAACTGCCAGGACAGAATTTTGAACAATTCCATAATGAAATGTGGCAATCCCCTGGGGTGAATCGACCTCTTACAGTGACAACAAACTAGGAAAGATTCAAACTCGCACATGGAGGAAAATGATGAAGCGACACCTCTCAGACATGTTGCATTTAGGTTGCAATTTGCAACAATCTCTTTTGAGAGTTTATTTCAGGAGAAAAGGTCAATACAGCGCGATTTCCACCTTGCCATTATTTTTGGCTTGAAGAACAACAGCCATCGTTTTTCCTCAGACTAATTCTCTCATCCCGTGCACTTAGGCGTGATATTTCTTCCAATGCAGTTTTCATTTATTTTTTTAACTTTCAAATGTTTAATAAAGTTTCCAATGCAATATTTCACCCTTTTACAAATATTTGGCGTGATTTTCCTCTTGAATGCGTTGTAATTAAAGTGACTCATGTTGCCCAATGAAATAAATCGATTTCTATAGTTTAAAACTTCATGTTTCCATGAATCGATTTAATCTTTTGACTTTATGTTATTTAAAATAAAGTCCTTTTTAAACTATATTGATTTCCACCTTATTTCAAGTTAATTATATATATATATGTTTTATTATATTAATATATATTATTATAGCTTTATTTTACTTTAACATATATATTTGTATATATATATTTAAATATTATAATTTAAATATTCTCATATATACACATATATATATATTTAGGTAAAAACTATAATACATATATATATTTATATAATATTAAATATATATATATATATTTACATATATAAATATATACACATTTACATATTTATTTGGTGAATACGTATATTGCGAGCTAGTCAGCATAGTTTCAATATACATATCTATGTATATGTGTATATACGTGCATATGTAAATTCCAAGGCAAATATTAAAATAATATTATTAACATCCATATATGTCAGGTTGGTTGTGGGTATATATACATGTATAACCTATTTTCACCGTCCCTAGAGACGGGGGCCTTCAAGCAGGGGCCAGTTTGGGGCAGAGGGACAAAGACCTCCAATTTAGGGATGGCGGCGGGGGGGTGAGGGGTGTATATACTATATACTATACATATGGTACGTAAAATGCTAGTTATGAAAAGATGTATAAGACTATTAAGAAGTAAAATAGCAAAATTGCAAATGCCAAATTGAAATACTAAATAATAAATACTTGAACAATGAACATTGAAGTTTTCAATATTGAATTACTAATGAGAAATTAGAATAGAATACTCAATACTACAATTGTCGAATCGGCAAATGGAAGATTTCTATTATATGATATCAAAAATATCTAATCATAAAGATGATTACAATGAGTAGCATGATATCGAAACAAGTACAAATCAAAATGTCAAATAATAAAAAAATGTGTTAATTTTTTTTTTAAACCATGTGATTTAAGTTGCTACCGTGGGGCTCGGGGGCCTTTCGTCCCCTTAAAATGTCGGGGACGTCGGGGCGTTCCGTGACAAGCCACCAAAAGCGGGTAGCGTTGCTGGAAACAGACGCCCGTCCCAAGTCTTGGGGCGTCCCATTTGAGGACATTGGGGATTTAGGGGGCGTGTCCCGGGGTACAGTAGTATATACGTTTATATTTTTCCTCTATGCTCACGATATCGTAAGTATATTATATCGATGTACTAAATGCAAACATACCATTGCCCTCATCGTTTGTATCTGTATTGTCTATCTTGTGAATCATTAACTAATATACAATATACATGCATATATTTCACTTCCATTTCATACAGCCATTTCGTTAATCATAATGATCATTAATATCACAAAAGCAGGATACATAGATAAACATCATATACATGCATCACAGTAGATAGACTCTAATGTCCAACATGCAAGCCTATGGATGACTTCCATAACTCAACAATGACTCGACACTCGAGTCTAAGGGGATGTGTGTGTATGTTCAATTGGTTCGTTCACATTTTACTCGGTAAGCTCCTCCACAAGTGATATTTCTCCTTTGCACCGGAAGAATGGTCTCTTACACCGCACACCATGACACGACAATAAGTCATATGCTCCAAAACAAAGCGATATACATGAAACATTTCAAAAGTTAGATTATTCACAAATCAATAATCTTCTATTCTCCTTTATACGATGGCCACCAAGAATAACATCAAATGAAACAACTTTCATATTGAAAACAAGGTACAAGCATCATTAATTCACCTCCAGGATTCACATTTACTCTATCTAGTAATAGTAAATAGTATTGTCATAATTTGGGATGTAACAATTTTGTTGGATAAAGAGTTGGTGAAGATGCTGGCAATATGTTATTTTCAGCCTTTCATTTACTCTCTTTCTTCGTTGGGGTTGGCACTTGAGCATTATAATATTGAATTTGGGTTAGCCCTTGTTAGTGGAATCTTTCCCAAAGCTAAACTGGCTTCTACTACAGTGCAATCTCTTGCCCTAGTTGTTATGAGGTATGGTCTAGTCTGTGATACGACAAATGAATCACTGTTGAGTTTGGAGTTTTGGAGGAAGGATTTGGGTGATGCCCTTTTCATCTTTGCTCTTACTATGTTCAATTCAATTCACCTCCATGGACCATCATGATCCTTCGCTACCAATCTCCTTTGCTAATGGTAATGATTTTTTTTTTAATTCATAATATATATAGTGGTTTTGCCACGTTGACCATTCAAAATGCAACAATTGATTTTTGAAGCCTGAAAAGACATTTATGATTTTTGTATGATTCATTTGTTTACTTCTTTGACATATATATTTAATATTAGTCTTAATTGTCAAGAAATTGGTATGTGAATAAAAATCATAGTATACTCCACAAAAATATTATTATTTAATAAGTTAATATAACATTAATATACTAAGAAAATTAAAATTAATGTACAAAAATAATTCACTATTCGATGGACGAATTTTTCACACACCCAAATTCCTACATAAAGTCTCTGGAATGAAGACAAGTGTCAACATATTTATAAGTTTTGATCAAAAGTGAGCGAAATTTATTGTGACTTGTTAGTGGATATTGATGATGATTAAGCTACAACAAACCATTCAATTCTCCATCTTTTCAACGCTTCAAAGTACTCTGACTGAAGCCAAATGTCAATTCAAAAAACATTTGCAATGGCTCTCCCATGTGTTGATGAAGTGCAAATGCAACAATTGGCAATTTGGCTCACCTTTTCAATTAAATTTAATTATTCTTCTAACGAAATTAAATTTAAAACATGTAAATCGAGGTAAGATAAAAAGATGAAGAACCTTAATCAAATAATGCAATATCTTTTGTATTAAATGTTTTAACTATCGGCTCGTGCTTCACCATAGTGGGATGCAAAACCCAGGTCCAAAATTTTCTATAAATTCAATTGGAATTATTGATGAAGTTCATCATAATCTTGATTAAAGCTTTGGTTCGAAAATCATTATGGAATTTGATACACCATAACCAGTCCTTGATGACAATTAGTCTTCCTAGGAGCAATTACTAGCCAAAGACTTACACAGATTTTCAGGTTACACAATAGACGGACTATAGTCTTTATCAAGATGGTGTTGGGCTTTGAATTTGTAGAAGCTATAGATGGATATCGGGTGAACATTGATATTTCTTCATGGTTCATGGCTTCTTTATTAGACATTGGAGTTCTGCAGGTTGATGTGTCGTTCCTTGTGAATCTGATGGTTCAACATGATTATCTAGGAGGCCTAGGGGATGTTTTGGCTGCTATGCACATAGGAGTCGTTGTAACCTTACATCCTTTTGTGTCAAATTTCTGCAATGTCACTTTAGTGGGACATCATCAGTTGGTCATCGTGGGATATGGTTTTCTAAGGAATGAAGTAGTCATAATTTTGATAAATGTATGTGAATATTGCATTCTGCTATAGCAAGATTCTGTTACTCAATAACTTTATGTACATTTTGCAAGCACCTTTATACGTGCTACACTATCAAAGATATAAATGTTGACATGTATATATTTATATTATTTCTATTAATATTAGTTTCATATTATTACATTTTTATTCTATGTTATTTTAATGTGACAATTCAATAATTATCTTGTTTTCTTTTTATTGATTTTCACAATTTCGTGGGATTATTGTTCATTGAAGAAAATGTGGTTGCGGAACCGTGGATTAACGCCATATGTACTTTCACGATGTTTTTAATTTAATGTGTAACTGGGAAATCTTTAAAAGATAAGAAATAAGTTCCTTTTCTAATCCGAAGTGAGCAAAATGTTTTGATTTGATAACTTGATATTGAAAACCACATGACGTACTGTACATGATGATGTCATGAATCCAATTATCGATCAAAATAAAATTTGTAAATAGATTTCATAGGCTGTTTTATTGATTTCCGCAATTTTGTGCGATTGTTGTTCATTGAAGAAAATGTGGTTGCGGAACCGTGGATTAACACCATATGTACTTTCATGATGTTCTTAATTTAATGTGTCAGTGGGAAATCTTTAAAAGATAAGAAATAATCTCCTTTTTTGATATGAAGCGAGCGAAATGTATTGATTTGATAACTTGATATTGAAAACTGCACTAGGCACTGTACATGATGTCATGAATCCAGTTATCAATCGAAATAAGATTTGTAATAGATTTCATAACATTTGAGTGCTTACTACTTGTCAACTTGAGGTATAGTCTACATGTAGTCAGATGCCAATCAAAATAACATTGTAAGTGGCTCTCACACAATTAAACTTGGTTGCTTGTTTAGTGCAAAAAAGCAATTATACCTCACACACTCACGAGTAAATGTTATGGCTCATAAATAGGGACAATGAACTCAATTGAAATCATTCTTAAAAGTCCATAAAATGGCTTTACATTTGAGTGCAATGTTTTGAATTTTGATAAGCATTTTCATTTTGCAAGGTTAATAAGGAATAAGATGATGTTGTGGTATTATTGGGGATACTCTAAATTCTCCTGCCTCTAGTTATGTAGTTACGGAGTAAAAGAGAGACCAATTTCCTTCAAGTTCAGAATGGGTGGAATTGGAAAGAAGTTGATCTAGTTCACCTGGTCCTTGAGCCAAGTTTTGAACTAGGATGAGGAGCTCTGATGGAGATAAGTGCTTGCATAGAGAGTGTGGCCACATAAGTATTTTAATCTTGTTTGCATTGAAAGTCGTTGATTTGTCATACTCCATTTTGATAGAGGTCCTCAAAGAGGAATTGTAGACTCTTAAATTCATTTTGTGCTATCCTGGTGCCTTGGAGTTTCCTGAAGAAGGTGGTAGTAGATTTTCTCATAGCAACAAAAATCTTTTGGGGAATAAATCGACAAACCAAAAGTATAAGATTTTTTGAAAAAATCATGAAAAAATGGGGAAAAAATCAGATTTAAAAAAAAAAAAGGTAAAAATTGTAGAACAAAGATAAGAACTATTCTTTTAAAATTGAAAGAGCATTTCCATAGCATAGAGATATGACAAATAAAATAAATAGTTTAACTAATAAATGTAAATAGATGTTTGTTTATATGCATACGCTGATTACATTCATTGCATGCACATGTAAAAACAAGCGTTCTTAGCATTGCATAGCCCAATACTTTAGATCTTTGATAGATGACAAAATTTCAATTACAATATAGTTTTTTACAAAAGTCAACCTAAGCGATTATGCAATTCGCCCCCACATTGCATAATAACTAATAACTAGGAAGCATTGCCAATTGCATTAGCTTGTCATGCCATTCCATTGAGACCACATTTCTTTGAGGCATTTTCAAACAGTTCACATATATGACATATTTCCTTATGTCTACCAAAGCATTTCAGCGAGTTCTTCTTTATAGTAAGCCTAAATAGGTGCTGAACAAGCTATGGATGTGGCAAAAATCTGTATATTTCTACATGTCTACCAAGCATTTTATCAAACAGTTCCTTTGCCTTGCTATGGCTAAAAGCCTAAAATAGGTGCTTTGAACAAGCTATGGATGTGGCAAAAATCATCAAGCATGGCCAGCAATAACATGGACAAGGCAGTGAACTGTTTGAAAAAATGCCTCAAAGAAATGTGGTCTCATGGTGATGGAATGCCATGACAAGCCATAGACAAGGCAGTGAACTGTTTGAAAAGATGCCTCAAAGAAATGTGGTCTCATGGTGATGGAAGGCCATGACAATCCATCACCATGAGACCACATTTCTTTGAGGCATCTTTTCAAACAGTTCACTGCCTTGTCTATGGTACAACATTTTTCATATGTATCTAGTAGAGCATTTTATCAAACAATTCACTGCCTTGCTATGGCTAAAAGCCTAAAGCGATTACTTCGCCTGAGCTGGATGCTTGGAAAAATCATCGGCGTAATAGTAAGCAATAGCATAGACAAGCGTTGAATTGTTGAAAAATGCCTCAAAGAAAATGGTCTCGCATGGTGATGGAGGCGGCGACGAAAGCGTGAACAAGAGCGTGGTGTTTGAAAAAAATGCCTCAAAAAATGCGGTCTCATGGTGATGGAATGCCATGACAATCATCACCATGAGACTGCATTTCTTTAAGGCATTTTTTCAAACAATTCACTGTCTTGTCTATGCCACCACATTTTTCATACATGTCTACCAAAGCATTTTATCAAATAGTTCACTGTCTTGCTGCTATGGCTAAAAGCCTAAAACAAAGTGCTTTCGAACAAGCTATGGATAACTTGGAAAAAATCTATCAAAACATAATAGTAGCAATAGCGGAAGACAAGGCGGTGAACTATTTGAAAAATGCAGAAATGTTGTCTCATGGTGATGGAATGCCATAGCGAATGCCTATGGCTATGGATTGTGTATTCCATACCATGAGACCACATTTCTTTGAGGCATTTTTCAACAATTCACTACCTTGTCTATGCTACTAACATTTTTCATGCATGTCTGCAAAGCATTTTATCAAACAGTTCACTGCCTTGTTGCTATGGCTAAAAGCCTAAAACAAGTGCTTTCAAACAAGCTATGGATGCTTGGAAAAAATCTATCAAAGTATAATAGTAAGCAACAAGCTATGGTCTCATCGTGTTTTTTTTCATGTGAAAATCAACACGATTTTATTTGCGTTTTTTTGTAGGTTTTAAATGCGTTTTTGTAATGAGCCTTGCTAATTCTGTTCACAATTTGCTGAATATAGGTTCAAGGAATATTGTCAAACAAATCACATGTAATCTTCTAACTTGCTGGTCTGATGTTACAATCTGCTTAAAAATGATTTCAAAGTGTTCCAAATGCTTGAATTTCAATGCTCCAATGCTTAAACTATAGTCTAAATGCAACAATGAATAATCCTTACCCAATCTGCCCTTAATTCTTGCAAATGGTTGACTTGTAATTTTGTCAAACACTTTGTATGCAAAGTGCTTACTTGCTGGTTTAATGTTTCAGTCCAATTGTTTGTGTGAAATGTGACAATAAATTGTTGCAAAATGCTTATAGAACAATGCAAGAATGAGAATGCTAAGCTCTAGATGCAAGAATGACTTCTTTTTGCTCTTTTCTATGCAAATAGATGAATTTACAAAGCAAACTAATCATCTACAGCCAAAGGACATTTCGTCAAACAATTGGCATGCGCATCACTACATCCATTCAAATGCTCAAAAGACAACTACAAATGACCAGCAACTTGTAACTCTTTGTTGAATTAGATGATTGATACGATGCATCACAAGATTAGCCAAGACTCTTGGCATATACAAGAATTACAAATATATGATATGCTGGTATGAAAATGCACTCCTACAGCTGCAACTAAAGCTATGCTATACAATGAATAATGGATTATATGCAATGGAACCTGGTTGGAAAGAAGTGCCCTTGAGGAGGGATGAAGAAGCAAGCAACAGCCAAGTAAAATGTTGACCTCCCAAGCCAAATCAAGCTCCCTAAGCCAGCCGCCCCTGTTCTGGTCTGATGGCCAAAATAAAATAATATGCAGCATATATATATATATATTGTCTCAAGCATCAAACATCATCGCCATGCTCCAAGGAAGTGGGTGCACCAAGCCTTGAGTGAAATCGATGCAACATGAGGGCTCCACAATCAAAATCGTACCTTCCACAGGCGTCTTTTCTTGACTGAAATTATCTGATTTTTGCTATCAGATTTATACACCAATATAACCTGCTCTCCTAACCAAGGAAAATCGATGCCAAGGAATGAAGAACTAGCTCCAAATGATAGTTATAATCTCCTATGCAAAAACTCCACAAAATCACCAAATCGATTTCCCAAAATTGGCCAATGGCCACAAATTTTGCTCCAAATGAGAAGTCTGAAGTAACCTCTCCCTCAGCTGCAATAATTCAAGTGATATTTCACACCCTCAAAATTGTTATCAGTAGGAAGTTTTCGTTTCCTATGACAAGGAAGCAATCTGCAGAAACCCTAGGCTCCACAAGATGAAAAGACAACAACAACAACAACATCAAATCTGCCTGCCTAGAAGCTTAGACAACCCACCTATTTATTATTTTTCTCCAATTCCTCCATAAGCTTGTAGAATATTATTTTATTTTTATTAAGTGACTTTATAATATATTTTAAAGTTCAAGTCACTTTATTAAATTAATTAAATATAAGTTCACCTTATAATATTAGTTTAACTGATAACCTTATAAATAATTAACTTAATACCACTTTTGATTTAATTAAAATAACTAATTAGTCATCCTTAAAATAATCATAATTTTTGACAACTTAATTAATTAAATCAAACTACCTCCAAGACGGGGACATTACAATTTTTTGGCGATTTTGCAGTTTTAAATGGGAAAAAATCGTTGGCCAAAGAGTCAAAGATTTTTTCAAAACATTAGGGAAAAAATCGTCCAGTGTGCATATTTTTTAAAAATCATGATTAATCGGGTTTTTTGTAGATTTTGTTTCTATGGATTTGCTACCCTTATCTTCTGCATAATTCCAATTAATAACCAAGATAGGCACATTTTCTATATTCACAGCTCCCCTTTTCCCAGCATGGTAGGCAAGCCCTATGGATTTTCAAAGTCATTTTGGGTTGTTCTCGTGGGTCAGATTGAGCATATTATGCAATATCTTTTGTATTAAATGTTTTAACTATTGGCTTGTGCTTCACCATAGTGGGATGCAGAACCAAGGTACAAAATTTTCTATAAATGCAAAACCATAGTGGTGGCTTGGAGCTATCACGTGAAATCCCAAGATCCCAAGCATGGTCGGCAAGTCTCGTGGTTTGAGAATATGATCTGCATCCCATAACACCACTAGCAGCTTGGAATCAACTATGTCTGATGTAAATTGACATGTGTCATTATACAAGAGCTTGCATGCTTTACTCATCTTTAAAAAGCTATGTAACATTGTAATTCAATTGTAATAAAATTAAAATAAATGGTTGTGTTCTTCTTTGTTATTCATTTACAACAAAGAATTATTTTGTGTGTTCAGTGTCTATTCAAGGTACAAGTAATTAGAATTAATGTTACTAGCACTTGCACCTAAAGGAGGTTCAAGGATTACACCGATAGAAAACTATATGTATGTTAATATGTTACAGAGTATGTGTTTGTGCATGGATAGGCTGTAAGTTGAAAGTTCTAGTTGCATGTGGCTGGATTAAACAATTAAATAATAAGTGCTAAATAATGGAATGAAATAAACTTAGACAAATCTAGATTTTTTTCTTCAAGAAATTAAGTACTATATAATTATGAAATATTTGCATGCAGATTTAAAACATAAAGCAATACAAATGAAAAAAGAAAGTTGCTATCAAATTGACAATGTTGGCGTTTCAATTTGCGCCTCTGGTGTGCGGATTGGAAAGAGATAGCTATGCATAGTTAGACTGCTCTTCAAATTAGGAGGGGAAACTCCCTCTTTTGTTGTTTATGCGTAAAAAGAATACTAAACTAATTTCCTATCTTTTTATCTTAGCTGAGAGCACAAGGTTATAAAACTCTTTGTGTTGTAGCTGAGGTTTTCTCTGGTTTCGTCACTTCAACTACAACTAGGCCTAAACTTACAACGCTTCTATCTTCTCGAGTAAATTCAAAGCAAGAGAATCTAGAAGTAAATGGGGAATGATTTGGTAAACATGAAGCTTAAACAAACTTATTTCCAGAACGCATCTGAAGACTCATTGTACTTTCAGATGAAAGCTGAAACAAAGATTTATAAAAGCAAAACATCAAACGATAAACTTGATCTCAGAATTCCCTCAAAGACTCATTGTACTTTTGAGGTGTAGGCTGAAATAAAGATTATAAAAACAAAACATGAAACGATAAACTTGATCTCAAAATTCCCTCAAAGAATCATTGTACTTTTGAGGTGTCAATCGAAATAAAGATTATAAAAACAACAATACTGAAAGATCTTGAGACTTTGGATCAAAGCACTATCGGTATAAGATTTTATTTCCTCAAACTCCAACAATAATTACACGTTTGGGACAACAAATTGTATGAAGAAGACAAACATACAACATACGATCAACCAAAATACACTGAACAAAGTGAACAAATATTGATTAGCAAAGCTTGAAGGCACTAAGGCTCAACAATTTTGTTATAGTAATAACTGTTAAAATACAATGAGCAAGGTTGCTCTTATTTATAGACAAACAAGGGAACCCTAAAATCTCCTTGTGTTAACAATCAGTTCTTGCCAATTTGCAAGATTTATTCCTATGTCTAAACAAAGGTAACTAACAGTTAACTGGAAAGACTACCTTAGTTAATTGATCTAAAACTAAAACTAACTCCAACTGTGCAATAGATGTCTCCAAAGATAGACATGCATGAAAGAAGACAGTCAGTTAACTTGGAAAAGGCATCAAGTTAACTGCTGATCTAAAATTCTATCTTTGGAGAATGTCATACACCTCAACTGGCAGTTCACTAGTCATGAACTCGAGCAATCATATCCTCCAAGATGCTGCTAACTACCTCATCATCTGGAGCACTGATACTCTTTGAACAATGTGATGTCTTCACAACATCTCCTCGCCATCCACAATTTGATTATGAAAATCCCTTCTCCTTTCAGTTGCCTCATCAAACTTCACTAACATGGCTGCAACTTGACTCAACTTGTAGTCAACAGGGTCACCGTTGAAACTACTATTGATGAGGTCTTGAAATTTCGTCTACATTTCGCCGAGCTCAATGTACTCACCATCCTCACGTTGATACTGGCAAGGGACGTGTGACACGAAAGTTCTTACAAGCTTGAGAGCCTTGGCCACCTTCTGTCTGAATTCAGTCATTTCTACAGAAATTGTTTCATATGTTTTTACCTTGAAGATTTGTTGTTCTCTCCAAGTAAAAAGGTTCTCCTTGTCTTCTTCCGTAGTGACTAAATCATATGCCATCCTCAAGTGAGAAAGGATGATCTCATCCCTGGGTTTCCTTTCCACCATGCTTTGCTTTGACTCCTGAATTTTTGAGCAAAGGTCGTAGAAGTTGTACCTCAATTGGTACATCTCTGCAAGTATGGCCCCTGATGATAAAATCTTCTACCCAGTCTCTCAGGTGTTTCCCATAAATAACCAACTAACTTAGTTGATTTTATTCTGTAGGTAATTCCAACATCTGTGGGAGCAAGGTGGTGACTTGTGAAGTACCTTGAAGGAGGTTGGAGATGTATTGCCGTGATTGTTGATTTTCAGCCTTGAGGGCTGCCTTGTCTTCACCATCTTTGGCCACTCTTTCCTTCAAGCAAACTACTACAACCTCAAAGATATTTACATCAGCTTGTTGTGTACTTCTCCCAAAGTTGGCTTTGACCAATGTGAAATCATCGGCCTCAACCTCGTTGGCGTCCTTGTCAACTAGTGGTGTAGCAATTTCAATGACCACCTCATTGTTAGCATTCTTCTCCATGCGGACTTGCTTCTTGAGTTTTTTGTCAGATGTGTCTTGATAGACATTGTCAAACTCTTCAAAGTCCAACTGGTAAGAAGGCTTTCTTCTCTTCCTACCCAGGATGTTCTCAAGCCAAGACAAAGAGTCTCAACTAACTTTGCTGGGAGGATTAGTTCTTGTCTCATCAACTCCTGATGAGTGAGTTGGTGTGGAGATGTCATGAACTGGTGAATCAGGCTCCAAGTTAATGTGAATTAGAGACGACTGCGATGGTGATGAAAGAATAGGAGGCTCTGCTTCCAATACTGGCATTGCTTCAACTATATCTGTGGCTGTATCCATTTGTTGTTCTTGCTGATTTGCATCAACAATCTTCATCTTTTCCTTTGAATGCCTTGACATTCTGTTGTTCTTTGAACCCTCTAGAGGATGAAGCATCGCTTTCACTCTGGGTTTCCATTTAGAAGTGGAAGGTAGTGTGGTGGTAACCGGTGGCGGCTCTGTAATTGGAGTAATTACTTTCTACGTCTTCTTGCTATCCAAGAATAGCTTGCTATTCTTCACAACCCGGCTTGTTCTTTCCTCAATGGAGGTGCTCTCTTTGGCATACCAATCAATGGATCGAAGTGGCTGCGAGTCAATGTGATCTCTAAAATATGTGGGAAGTATGACTAAACCATAATCATTTGATAAACCTTCCACATCCTCTGACAAGAAATCAGCGATCTATGGAAGAGTGAATTTGTTGTAATTGCGCCTGTGCACTTCAAACTCATCTTCACAGCTAAACCAATAATCCTCAATGGTAGGTTTATGTGAAGAATTGCTGCCAAGGCGAGCTGCCAAAAGACCCCAAGGGTCATATGAGCGCCTTTCTATGAGAAACTTAAGATTAAGCTTCGTCATTTCATTGCTCATTGACCTGGCGTCAGTTGCTGATTTGCACCTGTATATACCCATCTCAAAAGGAAGGCTGGCAGCAGACTTGCGTTTATTACGCAAAAAAGTGTGTACCTCGTGCAATTGCCTTAGGAACTCCATGAATACCACCTTATCTGATGGATAACGGGGTAGCATGGTTAGACTGCCTGAGAAACCATACACACGAATGTAGGAAAATGTGGGGAATTGGATGAACCAATCAACCCAATTTTCCATTACCAATCTGGCTTCTGGTGAAATGCGTATATGTAACTCATGGTTAAGATCCCTCATTGTGTGCATTAAGAACAGGTCATTTACCCACTTGAAGTGTCGTTCTGACAGTGAAAATTCTAGCTGCGAGAAATGCTCATGAATTGGCCACACACCAAGAGTTCCAATGGTATTCAACCCTCTAAACTGGCCTCGAAAAGCTATCAGATATACAAGGTATGAAACCATATGGAATTCGTGGGCTTTGAAGGATCCTGTTATCTGGTTGTGAAGAGTGTCGCTGATCAAAGTAGGCCAGTCGTAGTGTTCCTTGTTGACAAGTTGAGACATGGTGTAAAACATCCATGGTTGAAACTTGTGCGCTTCTACTTGACCCGTGACACGGTTGAGTAGAGTAATCATGATAGCATACTCATCCCCGAACATGCAAGAACCCCTTAGAGGTAGAAGCAGCGAGGCAACTTTTCTCAAAAAATTCTAAAAAGTGGGTTTTGTAGGTGTCTGTGTGCTGAATAAACCCATTTTGTCTTTTTTTGAAAAGGATGGTTTTTTCAGAAACCCTAAAAAATGGAGGCAATGGGGCAACTTTTTTGGAAAAATCTGGCACATGGGTTTTGTGGCCAATCTTGTGCTGAATGAACCCAGAAGGTCAGATCTATGAAAAGATTGATTTTCATTGAACATGCAAGAGAACCTAAGACAAAGGTAGAAGAAGTTGTGGGAAAATTTCCAATCTTGGAGAAGATTGGAAAAGAAGAGAACCTAGAATGCTAGAAGCTGAAGATTATGAACTGCCGGCTCTGAAAAATGATGCCTGGAGATATGAAGTCTAGAAAATTATTCCTCTGTGCAACCTGAATTCAAAACTATAAAGAAATCTGGTAACGATCTTCGTTTGATCCCTCAAATGTTGTTGAAGCGAAAATGGCGAGTTTGCTCTTGAAGTTGATCTGCAAAAATAATGAAGTTTGGATGCCTAGATGCTTGTTAAATAACATTTGGAGGTGGAAGCATTAGTTAGGGCTTCAAAATCCTGATTTAGGAGTTATCTAGCATGATTAGTTGTTAACTAGAAGAATCTCCCAAATTTTGGGATGTCTTGAGGAAGAGAAAGTCTTCAAAAATTGTGAACTCAAGTTGACTTGGGCGCCACTCTGAGATTAGGCGTCCAAGTTTTGGTAGTGTTAGAATATTTTTGAAAATTTTCAAAATTTCCTTGATAAATTGCCTCCGTTTTATCCTTGATTCTAGACGTTTGATTGATCTTAAGGTTTGGTTGACAGATTCACTGCGGAATATGATCAAACCTGAGAAGATGTTCTTGGAAGCTACAAACCCTAAAAAGTGGTTTTGATGGCTCAAATTTGTAGTCACCTTCTTGAGATAAGGTGCTTTTGTTTTGCCAGTGTTAACCATTTTTCAAATGATTTTCAATTTCTTCATTTTGACCTCTCGTGCTTCGATTTGCAGTTGCCGGTGATTGATGATTCCTGTGGACTTGATGTTGCATCTATCGCGAAGTTGGAAGAATTTCGGAAAGGATGATTGGTTTCACAAGCTCTGAAAGTTGTTTTAGGAGGTTCAAATTCCTAGGTGCCCCTGGCTTGCAGGGGCGCTTTTGTGCTTCTGAGAAACTATTTTCACTTTGTAACCCTTGGTGAAATGCTCCAGTTTGGTCCTCGTTGCTGGATGTTCAATTGCTCCAATGAATCTACTGACGGACTTGTCGCGAAGCCTGATCATAACTAAGGACTTCTT
>VDFB02375363.1:0-26088 GCA_007258455.2 Sequoia sempervirens
GAAATAAAAGCCAAAACAATACGTGGTATTAAAATGTTGACAGAGTCGAAGCTGGAAGTAATACCAATCTGAAATGCATGAATTAAACTTTGACTTAGTCTTGAAATTTAAAGCAGACCAAAGGAATAGGAAACATGGTGTTTTGGCGGCGTCAAACTGAGGAAAGCACGAACAAAGTAGAAGTCTTAACTTGCAATACAAATTACAAATTTGATGCAATGAGAAATATATGAATTGGTCAATTAGGGAGCTGGCCAAATAAGTCGATCTGTAGGAGACCATTACCTTGCATTTCTCATTAATTTTGTTGTCTATCTTAGCATCAACTCATTCATTATTGCTGCACATGTGTTTGCTGTGCAACAAATTTAGCTACCACCTTTTACTGTTTTTGCTGAGTCGAACTTTCTGAACTGAGAAGTGTCAGTTTTGTTACCCTATTTCCAGCCTTCAGTTGCTATCTTTTAGTATAAATAGTGGTGTTTTTCACTTCATTTGGGACGCATTCTTGCTTGCTAAATTCTCATTTTCTGATTGCTACTCTGCTGCAATATTGAGCTATGAGATTGAGAGGTTTTTAGTGTGAGATTAGTGAGGTTATAGAGAGATTTCTTTGAGGGAATTGGTGATGGGAAGGAATTGCAAACTGCTTGGTGGAGGCTGTGCTAGGAAACCTGTTATATCAATTGGAGCTATCTGGTTACAGGAATGCTAGTTCTCTACTTTATTTTCTATTTTAAGTTGGAAAGATTGCTTGGTTTAGCTTGTTTGTATCTTGATGGATTCTTGTTTTCCTGAAACCTTTTGGTTGGGATGCATTTATTCTTTTATACGTATATGTTCTATATATTGGAACGGTTATTCGAAATTATACTTAGTCAAGTAGACTATAATATTATTACATTTAAGTGATATCTTGAATTGATAGCCTATGAAGATAGGTGAAGCCTTGTGGATAATGTGGATAGTAACACCACGTGAATAATGGCATAATAGGCATATAAACATTGATAGGTTGTGAACCTTGTAAATAATTTATATGTGAACCATATTGCGAAGAGGACTATGAGTGCAAAACCACCAAACCCTCGCAAGTTGATAATGTCCTTCGGATATTATACAAATATAGAGAACATTGTGAACATGTGAATACTTGACTCTTACTAAATGTAGAAGTTTTATGATTTGTTTGTGATCTATTGATCATTACATTACTTTTGTTGGAAACCCAAGGTTAGGAATAACCTACTTTTTAGGGTTGTCTATGAGATTATTGATTGAAACAAATAAGTCAGATTTAACCTATATGATCTACTTGATGATTTGATTATTGATTATACTTTCATTTGGAGTCATTTTATTGTTGAGACCATACTTTTGAGTGAGTCCTTTATTGATGAGATTATATTTTGATTGAAATCATTTATTGTTGAAAGTTATACTTTTGAATTGAGGTCATTTATTGTTAAGTCTATACTTTTGAAGGGAGTCATTTAGTGTTGAGATAAACCCTTGATTGGAGACTGTTTATAGTTGGAATTGTACCTTTGGTACTAGAGTCATTTAATGATGTGGCGTTATGTTATTTCGTATGGTTAATTGGTAAATAAGAGTTACTTTGAGTTATTTACTTAGTAGATGTGTTAGATAAACATAGAGGAAATAGGTTGCTTCTGGGGTTAAAGATTACCCAATGGAGGGAATTGCCTATGCATAGAATATGTATGGTCTTAACAAATCGAGCTATGGAGGTCTATTAATAGGATGACTCTCACTCGAAGTAACTGGGTGTTGAATTCTTTGGCCAAAGTAGTGTAAGTTGCCACTATTTACACTATCAATTCACTATGATCCAGTTAGGCATTCTAGTCCAAGATTGTCATATATGTAGGTAGAACCTATAGTATGATTAAGTTCTAGTTTGTAGGACACAACACCAAGCTCAGGGAAGGCTAGTATTATGGGGTTATCCAACCAATCTCTTTGTCGAAGGGTAGAGCCATCTTACCTGATAGGTAGATGTGCGAGGGACCGCAGTAAGACCGTGGTTGGCGGAAAAGCGCTTGAGTGATGCTTCTCCTCATCAGTTGGCAGCCAAAGATTTGAAGGTGGAATACCTGGACCATATGTATTTCTAGTGCTAGAAGCTCAGAAGAGCTATGTATGTACTTTGTATCCGGTTGTACAGAAGGATGTAAACATGAATGTTGTACTTGAGTTTATTAAATATGAAATCAATGTTATGGAAAGATTTGTGAAATTACGATGGAATGCAATGGAAGTTTGAAATAGTGTTTATTTCAAATGTGCATGTAATTTACATTTTGGAAAAGAAAAATTTATTGCTATGTTTGGCATCATGGTTTATTCACTTGTGGGTTAAAACTTTGGGAAAAATTTCAAGTAGAACTTTGGGCATGTTACACATGGAGTGGGTGGTACATGACTCGTGTGAGGTATATCATGAAGCTATTGAAAAGGGATCCTTGGGGAGTCACATTAATAAAGGTATAATAAAACTACTTCCAAAAGATGGAGATAAAAGTAACATTAAAAACTAGAAACCCATTACTCTCCTAAATGTGTCCTATAATTTTTTTGACAAATTGTTGGCTCAGAGATTAACAGAGATACTCCCCATGATCATAAACAATACCCAAACCAGGTTTATTAAGGGCAGATATATATTAGAGAATCTAATTACCAGTTGGGAGGGCATTGGATTGGGCTAGAAGAGATAGTCAGAACATAGGGATTCTCCTCCTAGACTTTGAAAAAGCATATGACAGAGTTGAGTGGTCATTTGTGATTTCTATATTGGAAGCAATTGGATTCCCAAATGGGTTTTACAAAATGGTGAAGTTACTCTATAAAGATGCAAATGCACAAAAGGAAGTAAATGGCTCACTCTCTGACCCTTTTCCTCTAGGTAGATCAATCAGACAGGGTTACCCTTTGGCTCCAACTCTATTTGTTATTGCCTTCGAAGCATTGTTTTATATTTTAAGGGCTGATATACTTGGGCTTAAACTACATGGAGTTGTACTCCCAGATCAGTCTACCTTGCTAAACATTCAATTTGCAGATGACACTGCACTTTTGCCTGAATTGACTGAAAGGAAAATGGATAACCTGGTGGCCAGGCTAAATATTTTATGTCAAGCCTCTCTAAAATCTCAGAAGATAAATCCTTATTATTGAGTTGGAATTCAAAACCTCCCTCCAAGTTCTTGAAATTTGCTTGGCAATGGTGTGGACCGGATAAAATTGTTAGATACTTGAACATCCCCTTCTCTGTTAGACCATCTTTAAAAGAAATGTGGAATTGGATGTTTGCGAAGATTGATAAAAAATTTGAAAATTTGAAACAACAATTACCTTTCCCTTGCAGGAAGGGTGCAAGTATGTAAGAAAAATTCTTGATTCTTATTCCATATACTATGCCTCAGTGTAGCTTTTTGCCAGTTATCAAATTAACAATGTGCAGAAACTCAAAGGAATTTTTTGTGGTCTGATGGAAAAGGAAAAGAAACATGCAATCAAATGGGAGTGGTGTTGTGTTGGTAAAGAAGATGGGGGGCTGGGGTTAAAGGATTTGAAGATTCAAGGCATTGTCTTAGCTTCAAAATGGGTTGTAAAAGCAGTGGTTGGTAAGTAACCTTGGAAAGTCCTTATAAGAAAGAACACTCAAGAAGCAATACCAAAAAAGGCAAAGCAGTGGAGATATTTTCACCCTCATGATGTTTTGTTTGGTAATCTTAGTATAAAACCCTCTGGATCTACGGTATTTGCCAGCATTTGGAAGGCCTGGGAATCTAGCAGACATCTAATTACAGATTGTGAAGCTGTTAGTAAAGAAAATAATCATATCTTTGGGTTCAGATCTGTTTGGTGGAACCCGACTCATAACAATAAGCCACTTGCATTAGTTCAAGGATGCTCAGCCAAGAAATGGAATAATAATGGAATTTCTTCCTTTAATGATATTCTGAGTAACAATGAAATTAAGAGCTAGGCTCAATTAAAAATGAACATAGTATTCCAAAATTCAATAAGAGATCCCTTTCTATTATCAAAAAAGCTTTGGGGCTAATGCAGCTCCTGGTTGGTATTAAGATTAATGATGAAGGTTTTAAAAACTTTAATTGGATTGATGGCACTCCCCTCCTAAAAGTCAAGTCATACAATCTGTATAAAATGTTAACCAACTCCCAAGAGGTATTTGATCATGTCAGTCAGGTTTGGAAATTGGAAATAGAGAAGAAAGATTGGTATAGTATTACCAAAGTCTGCTGGTCTAATAAAATTGAGCCAAAAAAATGTTGTTTCGGATGGATGTTGTTGATTAAGAAACTTGTCATTGGTCCTTCTCCATTAGTTTGTTCTATTTGTGACTGTCATGAAGATATAGATCATATTTTCTTTAAATGTCAATATGTGTCTGCTATTTGTTCAATGTTTATGAAATTATGGGTAATATTCTAGGCCGGGACTGTAGAAATAATGTAACTTGGTTTGAGATTCTATGCGGATATGTCAAAGGTCTTAATGCTGAGTCAAGCATCTTTTGGTCTGTTATGGCTACTGAAATTCTATGGTTAATATGGAAAAGGAGGAGTGAGCACTTGTACCAAGGCAAAAGGAGAGTTCTTACTGAGTTTAAATGTAGACTCACATTTCTCTTTGTAAATAAAATTGCTATTCATAATTGCTTGCTTGTTACAAAAAGGAGAGAATATCTCCTTATATAAATGCATGCCAAGAAAGCGAATGCATGAGACAATGCAGACAGAGACTAAAAATAGCAAAATCAACATGCATGACAGAGACGTTAAAAAAAAAAAATCATTAAACAACTAATTTACCTAAAATAGCTAAGATGACCATTAATATTACATTCATTATTTTAATACCCTCCCTTAATGGTCATCGTACAAACAAAAACTAAGTCTACCCAAATTGTGCTGGTCATCAAAATGCATAGTATGCAGACTCCTTCTGCTCAGTTTACTCTGCCACAGGAGCACTTTGTTGAGACACTTCCTGGTTGGACTTCTCATCAGCCAACCGTTTTTTGCAATACCTTTGTATATGACCAATCTCCCCACAGTAATGACAAGTGGACTTTCCTTCCTTTCTGCTGAGTGGACTTGCCTTTGCCAACGTCCTTGGCAGTAAATGCTTGTTCAGCACTAGGAGACTCATTGCTGCTTCCAAACTGCTTCCTCCACCTATCTTGCTGCAAAAGCTTGTTGCACAGTTCATCAAACTTCAAGTCAACATTGGTGGATGTAATGTTGAGCGTTTCGATGAAGTGCTCATAGGAACGTGGCAAACTCTTCAAAGTGATCACCACCATATCCTCCTCTTCCATCGTACGACCAATGGCCTCCAATTGATCGCCAATATTTTTTATTTTCATCAAGTGCTCCTGCAAAGACACTTGGTCATCCATCATAATAGAGAAAAGCATCCATCATAATAGAGAAAAGCATCCATCATAATAGAGAAAAGCATATTCTTCAGAGAGAAAGCCCTTCCCTTGTTTAAGGTCTCAAGAAGATCTTTCAAATGCTTCCAAATCTCCACAGCAGATTTACCAAATGGTATTTCTGGTAACATCTCATTAGTGATAGATAATTTAAGAAGCATGACTGCCTCCCTATTACCTCCATCATACTTGTCCTGATCCTTCCCAGCAGTAGTGGGACAAACTTTTGTACCTAGAACAAACGCATCCAGACACCAGTACTTAAAGATAGTAAGCATCCTCTGCTTCCACATGTTGTAATTCTTTCCATTGAACCTCTGCGAACTTTCCAAGATAACATTGGACAAAGTTGTCATCCCTCCCGTTTGCCAAAGCACAAAAAACGAGGTAATTATGTGATTAGCTGGCAAAACACTGGACAATCAACAGGCACAACACCCGATTTCTCAAAAATCGTCTGAAAAAGAGGCTTAGAAACTATAAGATTTTTTAGAAAAACCCTCCAAAACTCTGAAAGTAAGTTTTTTTCAGAAGAAGAACCAAAAAAAAAAAAAAATCCTCCAAAAACCTTCTAAAAGACACCAAAATTTCAAAACTCTTGTAAATTTTTAAGAAAAAATTTCGAAAACTCTTTTCAAATTTTTTATTTTCCCAGAAAATTTGTCAAAACTGGCTCCAAAATGACTTTTTCTTCAAACTGCCATGAAATATCAGAAAATCACCTTAGAAAAAAAAACTGGCACAAAATTCAAGACACGAACTTCGATGTACCCAAAAAAAATAGACAACCCAGAAAAGATCTCAAAAACCCACAAGAAATCTACAATCAGAAAAAAAATTCGACTTGAAACAAAGGGTCAAAACCCTAGTCAATTTCTACAGAAACCCTAGACGCCAAATTTTTTCCAGAAAAATGCAAAGAACGGCTTCAAAACTCCATGAAAACGTGGCAAAAGGAGGCTGAGAATGGCATCTTTAGAGAAACAAACAAAACGCAGTAGAGTACAACTGAAATCCGCAACTAGAAATCTCCAAAAACGCGCCCAAAAACAATAAAAAAGTGCTGACATGGAAGCAGAAAAAAACAAATGGAGGTCATGCGAGCTAAGAAGAAGATTCGCGGCCAAATAAGGAGACGAAAACACCCAATAAATGCAGACAAAGAGGACGTTGGAGGTCGTGGAGAACACACGGGAGTCCCAGACAAGTCGTGGACCAAAAAAATGGCTGAAGAAAGGTTGCGCAGGCTACAGACTGGAGAGATGCCGACACGGGAAGGAGAAACACGGGCACAAAACACAGAGAAACCACGCGTTTTTGACAAACACCCTCAAACACGACCCAACAGAAGTAAGACACAATTTTTTTCTTTTGCAACCTCCAAAATCACCAAAAAAAAATTGCGATTTTACTGTGAAAAAATAACCCTTGAATATTCCTATCCAGGTTCTGGGACCCAAAGCTCTGATACCATGTATATAAAATTGATATTCATAATTGCTTGCTTGTTACAAAAATGGAGAGAATATCTCCTTATATAAATGCATGCCAAGAAGGTGAATGCATGAGACGATGCAGACAGAGACTAAAAATAGCAAAATCAACATGCATGACAGAGATGTTACAAAAAATAAATCATTAAACAACTAATTTACCTAAAATAGCTAAGATGACCATTAATATTACATTCATTATTTTAATACTCTTGATTGTTGAACAGGTGACTTTAACCTTGAGACTGCCTTCAGATAGATTCCTAAAGATCTTGGATGAAGGTGCTACTCCGTTGTTTAAGAATGATATTCAAAAGGTTGACTACTAGCCTCAAGATTTAAGGAAGGTAGACAATAAATTCCAGAAAGAGTACATAGATTTTCAAAACTGATACAGCAAGCTTCATCAGTATGAACTTCGAAGCAATGCAGCAGCGAGGGACTTTAAGGTTAACCATCAGAATTTTGACAACAATAGCTGGAAGCACATCTCACCTCCAATCGGAGCCATTCCTAGGTTTGATTCCTTTAAATTGACTAAAAATGTCCCCAGCAAGAAGGAAAAATGATATTTTTGCAGCAAACTTGATATGTATTTAATGATAAAAGCAGACTTGTTATGGTTATGTAATTCTGATATTTTGTCACTATACCTGTAGCCTGGTTGGGGCTATTCTATTTAATGTGACTATCCTGGTCACATATATATTGTAACTAGACTTCTCTATTTAGTAATCGAATTTCAATTTAAAAAAAGAACTATTGGGTAAATCAATAAAAGAACATATTAACAAATTGAAGCAACAATGGTTCATTGATGGACTCATATGCTCATTGTAGAGGAAGATGAAGGTGGTGCCACCTCGATCTTACAAAATGCATACAACAAGGCAATGGATATTAAGATTAAAAACAAAACGTCCTCACAATCTAAACAAAGAAGCAAATATGATGAAGATTCGATTTGAGCATGAGTGATTGCAATAAACCAAGATCGATTCAAGCTCTAAGAAGAGATGTGTTCCAAATAACAAACTCAAAGGACATTCTAACAAGGAGTTCAAGGATCTATGGTGTACAACTTGCAAAACAAAAGGTCAAACAAAGGCAAACTACCAAAAGAAGATGTTCTACAAGATTTTCCAAATAACACAGCACTCTATTGAGGACTACTAATAATTTGAAGAACGAAAGTATGCAAGTACTTCTCACCCAAGAAGAGATGTCAACTCAACCCACCACACCTTTAAAGGCACAAAATAATAAAGATGTGTTTGTTGGCAGCTATTGCAACAAAAGAAACAATAATAGACATCAAACTAACACGAGTGAAGGAAGTTTGAGTTAAATATAATATGACTCAAGGGTTAACCTATTGTAAGATGTTGACAATGTAATGACAAGGAAAATTTTGCAAGGGACTGTACTAGAATCACACTAGTATGGCACTACTCTGTAGATGACTTAAGGGTTAACCTATTGTAAGATGTTGACAATGTAATGACAAGGAAAATTTTGCAAGGGGCTATACTAGAATCACAGTAGCATGGCACTATTTTGTAGATGGTGTGGACTAAGAGACCATGATGATATTAGTTGCCCCAAGCCAAAATCTAGTGTAAACATCATCATGATTGGTGTAATTGAAGAAAAAGATACAAACGTCTGCATCGCAGGAAGACCATCCATGACACACAGCCGAACAAAGCAACAGCCCATCCAGGGCACAATTTCACGGTTTCAACAGTCCCATGACAAGCACCAAAAGACCCTCCGCGAAAACCATTGGCGTAAAGAGAGGGGTCACAGGCTGACCCACGACCAACAAAAGACAAATTTTGCAAAAAATTTGTGCAGAAGACCACCAAAAAGACAGTAAAAAGCAACAAAACTAAAAGCTACAGACACATAGGCCAGCCCTCACATAAAACCGTTGACTTCCGCAAAACTCACAAAGCCGTCCAACCATTCCTTCCCCTCCACCGGCACCATCTTCAATTTTCGCTTCAAGAAATCCATGGCCACCTCCGCAAGCTTTTTGTGCCTCGACAAAGCAGGCCCTTTGAGGTCTAAGAGAAAAGGATAGAGTTTAACAGCTTCCTCTGAATCCCATAAGAGAGACAAGTCAGTCGGGCGCGGAATGCCTTTGCCTAAGAAGGCCGCCTTCAAAGTTTCTTCAAGTCCACCAAGCAAGTCGGCGCGGAACAAGCTCCCCATCATTTCCATTGCCACCTTCTTCGGGGTCTCCAAGTCCAGTAGCACCGCAAGAAAATGTGAGGAGACATGGGCATTATCTCTGGCATACTCCCTTCTTTGCAGGTGTTCTTTACCAAGAATCATTTTGACCGCGACCAGCAACACCGGATCATCCTCAGATAGAATACGCTTTAATCTCTGGTCTGTGACTTCCCTAAAGGCAATCTGCCTCTCCGTAGCCACCAGAGAGACCGGTGTGTCGACACTAAAGCATTCCAAGCCCTCCGCCGAAATATGAATGGTGAATTTTGATTTTGACGACCTCTCCATGTTGACAGCCGCACCCTGCACAGAAACGAAAACTATGCCAAAATGCGAAGACAAAGTAATAAAAATGATTTCAACAAATCCATAAATAGACCTGTGAGAGGATCCGACTGGCCTCCGCACATGAGATGGAATAATGGCAGGTCGATCTTCACGTCCTAGCCATGAAGATTTGCTACAAACGCAGTCCTTCCGCCTACAAACCATAATCACTTCGAGTGAAGTGAGACGCCACCCGGCCTTTCAACTATCTTTTCGATGATTGTCGTACCCGACGTGTCGCATAGAAGACACCTTGAATGCAAATCCAAACATACTCCCTGTCGAACACCAAGGCTCCGCGAATATCAAGAATTGAGCTCATTAAAAAGCCAACTTCTCCCCTCGGCAAATAAGAGGCCAAGAGATGACATGGCAATGCCACCTCTGCAAACCCCAAGACCGTCCCAAAGCCACCTCACGCCCACCCAGGAATTCGAGTGGCGAAAAGAGAGGTAGGGGGGGGAGCCCACCCATCCGCCCACTTCTCCTATTATATTTTTTATCACTTATCACATTCCCTTATTTCCTTGACATAGGCTTAATATTTTCTTGTCATATATAATATATATTTTGTTATTTATTTTGTGTGCATGATTTTCTTAAATTTACTAATACATAAAATACTACAATGAAAATTTAAACACCTGCACCTTAGATTTTGACTATTCTATTTTCTTTGGGAGGAACCTCCTCTCTTGCCTGAGGCATTACCTTGGATTAGTCTCCCTATTTATTATACTCTAATGTGTCTCTCATCTTATGTTTCTATCTATACATATTATTCTTTTCATTGTTACATCTTTATCCATTCCTTAGGGGAAACATTATTTTATTCTTATAGGGGGAGTTCTTCTCTTGTCCTTATGTTCTATCTGTGTTCCTACTTATACCACATAGCCAATTTTATTTTGGATCTATCATGATTCCCCCTTATTTTGGTGACAATTATATAGCCAAATTTTGTTTTTAGTTTTAGGCCTATCCTAGCCCCTTTGTTGAAATGACAATGTACATAATCATTATCCTTTACCTAGTTTGTATGATAAGTGGTTATAACATAAACAAAACATTCGCTAAAGTGATCCTTACTCTTATCACTTATTTGGTCATTCATAACCTCCTATTCTTGTTCCTACTCTATATGATCCTCCATGGATCTCCATGTTTTTTCTCTATGGTGCTACTATAGTAGAAGCTTAGAATAATTTGGATGGGTATGTAGTTTCCTTTTATCATTTTTATGATTTTCTTCTAGCATGTTTCTCTTAACAAACAATAATTATTTAATTTCTTCCTTAGGTGTGTTTACAAGATTAGAGTGTACATTTGAATTCAAAGAAAAATGAAGAAAAGACAAAGAGCATGTGCTCTTGTATATCTTTTCACAATATCCTTTACAAATATTTAAAAAATTATGCAATTTAATTTATTTTAGAAAAATGTAAGATCAAAATTACCTACTTTGCAATTCCCACCTTATATGTTTGCAATCATTTTGGTCTCAATTCACTTAGTATTATTTAGGCATCATTCACCCATTTTCCAACATAAATATGTATTACAAATGTATAAAAACTAGATGAAAAGCCCTGGGATCTTACCTAATATCAACCCATAATATTTAGGACAATAGTTCCCTTGGGTGCTTGTGTTCATGTTCAAAATGCAAACACTGGAACCCTAATCATGATAATTTTTCTAATGGTCATTCATTTAGGATCTTTCTATATACCTAATGTCGACTCTTAATTGAAAGGTATTTCTTCTTCTTATACTTTCTTCTCTTGACGCTCACACTAGTTTTTCAATGAGATGCCATTTTTGTAAGGACAATAACCAATACCGTTGAAATTTTAAGATTATATCTATCCTTGACCTTATTTCCACTCCATATTCATTGGATTTATTCCCTTCTCCCTATCACATCTCCATTACTTGGATTATCCTTACCCTTTTACATAGTATTCCTCCATTTTTTGATCCTCCATTGATACCATAGCCCCCCTTGTTGCCAAAACCATCTTCCATATTTTCTTATTTTATATCTTAAGTTTTTAACTATATCTTGGTGATATTTCATCTCCCACGGGTATCCTCCATCCACTTGCATACATCGCCTTGGAATATAAATCCTTAAAGGGATTTATTTCTTAGGCTCACAATTGTTGCATAAGCCACCTAACAACTCACTAGAAACCTTACACACTCCAAATTTTCCCATTACTACTATATATACTAAATATGTCAAATAGGGAACTAACTTAAATAGACTCCTAAAAACATAAACCAAAATTTCCTTTGCCCAAAATTTTTGCCACAAAATCTCATTTTGGAAGGCTAATATGATGAATCTATGAGTATATAGAAAAAATTAAGATGATCAACTCTAAAAAGTTACAAAATAAATGAAAAGGACTAAAGCATTGAAGCCCTAGACGCATGCACTAGATCCCTAGAGTAAGCACCCCCAAATTTTAACTAATCACATTCAACTCAAATTTCACTAGGATGTTCCTCTAGGCCTCCTAATTCTATTTCTAGTATATATTTCTAAATTAAATGTGATTTGTGTTTGTGTTTCTCATTGTCTTGTTGTAACAATAAAAACTTTTCTTACAGTTTGATACATTTTTCTTAAATGAAATCTCTAAGGTGTTGACTCTAAGACCACGATTTTGTAAGGTCTTGGCTCATAATTGATTAATAATCCTACCTTCTTAGTAGTATATGCTTTGATTGCACTAAAGGATTATGGATCTCCCTTAGCAACATAGATCTTTTCGAAATAGCAGAATCAAGTCAATTGGAAGAGTGTGAAGGGAATCACCTTCATTTCATGGATGTGTTATCTTTCCAAAAATAGGTTGGGCTCTATATCCTTGTCGATTACATAAAAACTCATAGAAAACCATTTTGGGCCCCAAAAAGGTTAGAAGCATGATCTTCCTATTTTTTCTAGCTTTGAGGCTATCATAATCTCACAAACTATCTTTATAATTGTTCATGTTGGTGTGTCCATACCCCATTCTAAATAAGAAGAAGAAAGGAACCATATTCAAAACAACACCATCATCAAGTGTTTACTTTATACGCATGTCATAGATCCCTGCTTGCAGATATAAATTAGGATTCCCTCTTCTTTTCATCTACATCCATAGGAATTTATTTCAGATAAAAAGAACCTACAATCAAGTAATTCCATATTGGGTGGACTCATATTGAGATCCCTGTGATTAATATACTCTTAAGGAGGTAAGATTATGTTAAATTATTTCATCTGAATCGCCTCTAAGAGAATCACATGATGAGGAGGATAATTCCTTAGAAGATCTTTGTAAGCTCCTAGATATTGTATATGTCTTATTAAGGTCATGTATTAAGTCATAAAGATCAACTGGAACTACTGTAAGATATGTTTTCTTTTAGACTACAGGAATCGGTCGCGTATCCATCCCCCTATAAATTGCAGTGCCCCTCATAAAAAAAAATTCACGTGATTGGTGACGTTGGCGCAACACACCCTCTAGTACCATGGGGATGGTGGGGAGACTAGACCTCATGACCTCTTGCCTACAACAAGATGCTTTCACCAATCGAGCTAGGTCCACCACCCCAACTACTGTAAGATATGTTGCTAAAATGGTGTATCTAAGATTCTTTGCCTCTCAAACTATGGTATTCTCATGGAGATCCCCATTATGGACCAACTTGATTAAACTAATAATTTAGTTCTTAGGTTCACAATCAATGCATAAACCACTCTAACACCTCACTAGGAGCTTTGCACACTACAAATTTTCCATGTGAGACTATGGAGACTAAAATATACCACATAGGGAACTAACTAAAATAGACTTTTAGAAGCACAAACCAATGTTTCCTTTGCCCTAAAGTTTTGTTACAAAAATCTCATTTCAAAGGCTAGCATGATGAATCTAAAAGCATAGGAAATATGCAAATATTAAGATGATCAATACAAAAAAATAATAAAATAATTAATCAAATGGACTAAAGCATGAAAACCTATACACATGCACTAGATCCCTAGAGTGAGAAACCCAAAAATTTAATTGCTCACATTCAACTCAAATTTCACAAGGATGTTCCTTCAAGCCTCCTAATTACATTTCCAACATCCATTTCTAAATTAAACATGTTTTCTATTTGTATTTCTCAATATTTTCCATTGTCTAGATCTTTAATATTTTCAATCCCAACTGAAAGGAAGTCAGGTAGATGGGAAACCTTCATGCAACAATCTAACAGAGGAGAGAATGTGCATTTTTTTATAATTTCAACCCCTTAAACAATTACATATAAGAAGACGCACATAACAGGTAACATAAATAACTTCATACAACAAAATCACACCATTGTACAACTCCAAATTCAACACAAGAATTTATAGAGCTCGTGACAAAGTTGGACACCTAGAATCGTCACGTGTAAGGTGTCACCCAACATGCATGTCATAATTTGTCATAATAAGCTCTTACATTGTCATAACCTATCATATTACAATCTTCATCATAATCAACCATAATTAACTTATGGCATATGGCAAACTCCACCAAATTATAATACAATTAGGCCCCACAAAATGGGATGCCCACCTCCACCAATTTAGCTTACAATTGTCATGCATGATTCTTACAGTTGTCATAGTTTGTCATAATTTATGACATAGCAACTTATGACAATTTCCACCATTATTGCCCCAAATTTAGGCCATCAAAAGTGGATGCCTACCTCCTTGAAATTAGCTTCCAAAATGCACAAGTCACCTTCCATGTAGGATGCCACATCACTGGTGGGTCCCACAAAGTGCCACAACATTGGTAAGCAAAATACATTAGGATAAAATAAATAATTAATCATCAAAATTAAATGCTAGGACTTGCAAAGGTTGAGACACCTTAATCCCAACACCAACTTTGTGTATTTGTGTACTAGATAAGATCTAAAATTCACTCATTTTATAAATTTATAATCTAATTTAATTTACTATACATTACAAAGATAATTTTATATTATTTTTAATAAATCATTTATGAGAATTCAAAATATGGAAAAACTAATACAAGGGCTGAAATGATCCTATAAATACACTAGAAAATGGACACCAATGTAAGCATAAAATGTAATATAAAATTGCAAGGATATGTAATTTTTGATATTACATGACCCTCACTCATTCCTACTTTGAGTATTTATAATTATCAATCATTTCTCCCTCCAACATAATGTATATTTAAAGGCTCGTCCCTACTTCCTCCTACATGAAATATCTACAAATTTTGATCCTCACTCCTCCTTGCATTAGGTATCTCTAAAGATTGATCCTCTCTATCCTATCACTTTCCTATATATGCCTTCAAATCCTTGAATGCCCTCACACCCTAGCATCTTTACACATCATTCCTTGCATACTCAACCTCATACATTTGGGGAAAATAATGATGAAATACCAAATGGATATATTTCAAAGTGGCCTCCAAAGTATTGATTCCCTAGTCTTTATTTCCTTTGTATCCTTATAGTACACATTTTCACATACCCCTACCATATGGCATGCCTCTTCTAAACCCCTACAATTCAAATAAAGGATTGCATCAATCACAATTGCCAACGAAGGATGTCATAATGGGTTTAAATCTGAATGTAAAATGGTAAGAAACTCTCAAATGACTCTCACCAAGTGTGGCCCCATACTAAGCCTTCAATCTATATATAACATAAGAAAAATTATTATTTTAATTCATCTTTTGGATTTTTCATCAAATTATAGCCCTAGTTTGAGCACTTGTGTTCAGCCATTGGACCCAAGGATAAAAACCCTTGGGTTTTAGAGATAAATGGATGAAATAACATTTATTTCTTAGAATTCAAAGGAAAAAAAAAACCCTTTAATTCCTAAGGGTAGTTTTTAACAAAGGTTGCATAAATGCTTCAAGTTGGAGACTTTCATTAGTTAGGAACATTTTAGCATTGGATATTTTAATAAATTATTTGTTATTATTGTAGAAGTAATATGTGTAATCATTTTCCATATAAATGCACTTGAATGAAACATTTGAAAGAAATTTTCAATTCTAGCCAATAATGATGTGTAAATCTATTATATATGTTATGTATATTTCAAATTTAATAATTTTACATGAAAAACTATTGAGATTATTTCATATATGATTACTTATATGAATATTTTTTATAAAGGTCTCTACAATAGTACCAAATATTTGATCTTGCTATCTTGTAGGGTATAGAGAGTTGTTTATGATTCCTAGTGAAAGATATATAATGTATCAAAGGAGAGACCAAATAAAGTTGGCACAAACCCTTGATCAAGCACAAGATTTAATCCAAGAAGGAGAAATGGATGCAAAATATTGGAAGAGAAAATAATTCAAAGAAATCATGAGATCTACCAATGAGCTTGCGAGTTTCTTTAAAATGAATGTCTCTAAACCCTAATAGAAATTTGATATTTACCCCCTCGGGTAAGGAAAATCAAGGAGAATCATCTACCCCTACAAATAATTGAACATCTAGAGTAGTATGTAGTTCTACACTCCCCAAATTTACTTTTTTATAGAAAGAGATGGAGCAACCTAGAGGAGAGTCCGTAGAGCAGCGAGATGATGATTAGGAAACCCTCCATATTAAATACAAAACACATGATGATGAATTTCATGTTGACATATCTTTTATGGATTTATACACTTTGAAGTCAAAGAATAAACCTAATAACAAGAATGGACCAAATTAGAACCAACCTAATAAGGATCTCCAAAATAAAGGTGAAAGAACATAATTCCTTCATTTGATGGGTCCAACAAGTGTTTAGCCCATTCTTGGATCCATAAGTTAAATACTTACTTTTTAAAGTATAATTTAGGAGGAAGAGGTCATCAAAATTTCTACCTTTCACATAAAAGGCGTAGCTCGTGAATGGTGGTACTACGATCTAATCACCCAAATTCAAAGCCATATCACCACATATAATCACAGGTTCAACTAGATGTTTATTGATAGGTCTGAGAGGAAGGATCTTTAGATCCACTTCATAGAGTTGGCACAATTGAATAATAGTAGTTTAGTAGGCAACTATGTGGCAAAATTTTAAAGGCCTGCACTAATGGTACTTGATTTTTCAAAAAAAGGAATCATCTCTCCAAGAATCCATCAAGAGGGATCACTTAAATTATTAGTGATATAAAACAAGTTTCTACCTAAAGAACCCACCGTTTATCAACACAAAGTATTTTTTTTTTAAATCAAGATCTTATTCATACTCAAAAAACATCACTAAAAAAGAAGATATGATTTTCCTACAAGGATCCATGGGAAACTAGTCACTGATGCATTAGAAAAGTTCAATTCTATTACATTAAGGTAATATATGATGACGATTCAAATATTGAAGGACCTAAACCACAACTAGTTGTAGAGGAGTGTAAACTTGAAAAGATGGAGGATAAAGACACCAATGAAAGTACACTTACAACTCTTTCAAGAGCACCTAGATATCATCATTTTAGGGTTTTAGGACTAATATTTGAATAGTGGATAATAATGGTTATTAATAGTGGGTCATCCATAATTTCATTGATGAAGGCTTGGTAGTTAAGAGAGGATTGAAAGCTAAGGACTTTGAAGAATTCAATGACATAGTTGTTGATGGGTTGATCATTCCACAAGCCAAAATAATTTGATAACTTAGCATAGCCATGGGAGATCACAAGGTATGTGATGATTTTTATTTTGTGGGTTTAGGAAATACTACCATAATTTTGGGTGTGCAATGGTTACACTCCCTTGAAAAATAACTATCAATACATTGATATTGAGTTTATATAAGGAGAAATATGTGGTGCTTAGGGGAATTTATAATTGGAAATTGTGAATGGTTATAGTTAAAATAATAGAGAGGGCCTTCCATGATGGACAAGTTTCTTGAGAAATAAGTTATTGGGTTATGCCTATGAATTTTTCCATGAGTAAGCAATATATTTATCCTGCTAATATTCATAATATTATGGATAAGAACCATATGATGTTTAGTGATTTTCCTCTAGGGATAACACTTGATAGGGGGTTCCAACACACTATAGAGATAGAACCAGGCTCTAAGTATATCATAACCACTCCTCATCACCACACATAAATATGCAAATGGAAGATAGGAATTCCATAAAAGAGTTCTTGGAGATGGGTCACATCATGACCAATTCTAGCCCATTTTCTTTATGTATGATTTTTTTGAAGAAAAATAATGGTACCATACTGGTGTGTAATGATTATAAAGCTTTAAACAAGAATACCATAAAAAATAAGTATCCCATTCATATGATCAATCAGTTAATTGATGAATTGCATGGAGTTATGTATTTTTAAAACATTATTTTGAGATTAGGATACCATCATATCCATGGAAAGGATGCAAGAACATGCACAAAAAATATTTAGGTTTTCCATTGGTTTCTTTGAATTCTTAGTCATTCCTTTTGGTTTGATAAATGCACCTATTACTTTCTAGTCATGCATGAACCATGTTTTCAACAATCAATTGAGACAATTTATTTTGATTTTCTTTGATGATGTTTGTATTTAAAACAGTAGGGAATATCATTGAAAGCATCTAAATATAATCCTTGGAATATTAGAATAACGATCTCTCTTTGTAAAAGAAACTAAATATGAATTTAGGGTGACAAAGATATTGTACTTGGGCCATGTCATTAGTGTTATTGGTGTTCAAGTGAATCAACAAAATATTACAACCATCTTTGATTTCCATCCTCCAGCCATATTAAAATGGGTGAAGGGATTGTTTATCCTTTGTAGGTATCATAAGAAATTTTTAAGGGGATATTATAGCTAGAAACACCCCTTAACCAATATGACAAAGAATTGAAATTTTGCATAGAAAAAGACAACCCAAAAAAAATTTGATAAACTTTAGGAGGTAATAAGTTTATGCCTTGTTCTTGTTATCTTAGAATTCTAACATATTTTTTGTGGAATGTGATGCTTCAAGAGAGGAAATTTGAGTTGTCTTAGTACAAAATGGGCACCCATAGTATTTGAAAGTAGGAAATTAAAAAAGAGAAAAAAAAAAAATTATCTAAGAAACAAAGATGTTAACCATCATGTGTGCCTTAACAAAGTGTCACAAGTATTTAATGTATGGAAAATTTGTGTTGAAGACAAATCATAGCAACTTGAAGTTCTTCCTTGTCCAAGATGACTTGAATGACATGCAACAAAAATGGGTTAGTAAGATTCAAGCTTATTATTTTGACACAAAGCAGATGAAATAGAAAATGAATGTAGTTGTTGATGCTCTTTCTAGGATTCCTAACTCATGTTCCACTTCTACTAGTTCTCTCTATTGGAAGATCTATATGCTAAAAATGGACTTGATAATAACCTCCTTGATAGGAATGTAAGAGATGACAACTTCGCTGTAACAAATGATCTCATTCTTTACCATAACCAAATCTTCTGGGTTCCTATATCTAGAATGAACGATAATATTTTGATAGATTTTTATGATGCACTTCTAGTAGGACACTCAAGATACTATAAGGCCTACAAGTAAACTAGATAAAGGTTCCAATGGAAGGGCTTGAAAAAGTATGTCATCAAACATGTTACAAATGCATGACCCACCAACAAAACAATGTAAAACATGTTTTTTTTTCTAATATGCTTGCTTCAACCATTACCTATCCTATATAAGAAATGGGAAATCATATCAATGGATTTTATCACAAGCCTCTTTAAGGCAAAGGGAAAAATTGCATTTATATTTTTGTGAATAGGTTAACTACGCATGCATACTTTATTGCTATTTATTCATAACTCAAAGCACATTAGATGGAAAATTTACTCTTCAAAGAGGTGTTTAGGCTACTTGGATTGCCTATAAATATTTTCAATGATAAAGATAATAAGATTTTTAACCATTTTTATTAGGAATTATTTCATTTGGATAAGATGGAACTCACTCCTAGTACAAGATATCATCCATAAATAGATGGAAAAATGAAAATACTAAGTAACTAGGTTGAAGGTTACTTAAGGAATTAAGTCTCAAATCAACAATCAACTTGGGTTAAGTGTTTGATGTTGTCAATTTGAACTACACCCTTTGTTAAATGATGAATTCAACTTCTCAACTTGAAACATGTGAATGATCTCAAGGTGTGGAACCTTGAAAATGAAATATAACCTCTATAAAAGGTTGGTTTCTTTCTAATCTAGATGCAAGAGTATTGGACCAACCCAACACTGCATAAACCTACAAAAAATCCTATTTTACTGATTCTCCAAGGAAAAGGATAAGAAGGAATGCATAAAAGAGAAAGGATGGTGATGCACTTAGGTTAAATGCGATTATTCCTTCCCACTACAACATAGAGAGCCAATTAGACTACTTAAAGAACTTACACAATTCTTTGTTTCACAACTCTTAGAGGCATGTATAGAGGTTGGATATTGACAAACACTAAGAGGGAAAAATTTAACCCATAATTAGTACCTATAAAAAAAATCAACACAACATACAAAATTAGAATAAAAAAAATAAAAATAAATCATACATGAAGGTAAGAGAATTTTACATGACAAATCAGAAGCGAGAAGAGGTAAAAATTGGTAGCTTTCATTGATACAGAGGCATAAAGCCTATTTTACAAAGTAGATTTGGAGAAATGCAATACTCTCATGGAGGAAAAAAGAAGAAGAACCTTTTAAAAATGAGTATTAACATCCTTTTATGCCCAACAAGTGAAAGAGAGAGAGAGAGAGAAGGATGTGATAGGGAGAGAACCCTAGCCACTATTATGCAATCCTAACACATCTATATAAGAAAATTTAATATGAAAGGCATGATAAATACTCCTAACACCCCTACCACTACTTGCATCGATTAAAATAAGGGGAACATGAAAAACAAAAGCCACAAGGAATGTTGAAACATGGCCCAGGCATGGTCATTTGATAAAAGGAGAACCTACAGATGATAAAGGAGATGTGGGAACCTACAACTCTTTTTGGAATATGTGGGAATGCATTAAACATCATCCTTGTAGCATACAACTTGATATTGAGCAGATGGGAAGGTCGTTGCAGAATCAACAAAAAATTGCATTATTTAGGTTTACATCTACGCTTTCTTATGCATCCCAATAAGGTATGAGGCTCTCCCTTCTTTTATTTCCTCTTGACTTAGCCACTTTTGCATTCCTATCGAGGGTCAAGTATTTGTTTTGTTGTGTGAGGAGGAGGTATTAAATTTTTTTAACCCCCGTCACACCTTCTGCCTCATCGAGGACTGAGTAGGAACCAGGAACCCATCGAGGTTTCTAAGGTTATTAGTGCCTCTAGAAGCATTGATAGCCTTGTAACTTAGCCATTTCTCACCCACATAGCTTGGCATTTGAGCGAAGAGTACCCATTTGGATATTATACTTGATGGAAAACTCAAAGACCCCTTACACTTGGCCAATTTTAAGATTTTAAAATTGGGTAATTGACTAAGGCAAGGGAATGAAACCACATAGAATATCTTATATCCATTATCATTAGTGGGAAAACAAGGGGAACATGAAATGTCAACATTTTGGTGACTTCTATAAGATGATTGTCTGTTTATCATTGAAACTAGTGGCCTTAAGCATCCATTGGGTATAAAGTCAAGGGCCAACACAAATAAAAGGGGCTACCTCAACACAAAAAAACATGGAAAGTTTAGAGTGCACTTGATGGAAGACAACAAAACCTAATCATATATTCTCCTAATGAGACTGTAGAGTGTGCAACAACACTTCTTGGAAAACAAGAAAAACCTAAACTAATATGTACAATATTTTTACAAAAATGAATGCCAACCATCATAGCTTTCCTCTATCAAAGAAAATTATTTTGAAGGAGTTGATCTCCCTCAAACCATAGCTACATCCATTACCCAACTACAACCATTGATTTTTTTTTCTTACATGCATCAAGATATACCTATTGTTTATGTCAAGAAGAATCGCCTTGTTATGAACTTAGTCATTGCAGGGTAACCATAAAAGATGAGTCCTAAACTCATATATCAAAGCATAAGGTTTGCACATAACAACATGTGTAAGAAAATTTGGAATCAAGTCAACACCAGAAGAAACACTTGTGGATAAAAGGGGTCTTTCCTCACACAAGAGTACACTATTGTTACAATAGTTGACCTCCTTATGATATGAGTTGAAAGGAAAACAAATATTTCCATCTCAAATGATGATGAAAAGTATGTCATACTTGCTTATTGATCTGTACAGGGAAGCTTTGCCTCATGCAGAGCAAATGGAAAAATCTAAAGATGAAGCATACTACTAGGTTTAGAAACAAAAGAGTTATGCCCTTGACACATGTGTTGTTGCTCAAAAACATCAAATTTGGTATGTTGATCATAGGTGAAGCATTCAAGTCCAGGTACACTATCCCCAACGTAGAAGTTCACATCTTTATCTTGAATGAAGGCCTCATATTCAACATTGTTGTTAGGAATTAGGTGTTGTACACCTTGCATAATGTTTATCCTATTTAATTTATTATTGTGTGGTGCACCTAGGGGGACCTAGAAGTATGTGCATCACTAGGAGTTAACATTCTTGGGGCCACTTTATGTTGTATGTAACATTGGGACATAATGTAAGTTGTAAAAATGTATTTATTTAATATTGGGGAAAGTAATTTAATAAAGCACCCAATATTAAATGTGGGGTCATGGTTTTGTAATCTCATGGTTTTAGTCACATGGTTTTGTGTGATCTTGTTTCTATAAAAGAAAACACAAGCGTATTTGTCTAAGGTTGGATAGTTGGGGTTTTGAGTCTTCTTCTGAAGAGTGTATATGTGAAGCATGGCATGGGACGTGTGGTTACATGCTTGGACACATGGAGGATGCATTGGAGAGGCTTGACATTTCAGAGGTGTTCATGGAGGCTTTGAAGATGTATTGTAATGTTTATTGTTGAATATTACACAATTCATGGATTCTTTTGGAGGTTGGGTTTTTCCCTCTATGAGAGTTTTCCTAGGGTATATCTTGTGTCATTTTTTGATGGGTATGTTGTCTATTCTCTTGCATATGGATTTTGAGTACTTATTTAATTGATTTCTCTTTTGGGTTATGTGAAAATTGTCATAATTAGATGGTTGTGATTTTCCTTTCATTTGGTATGAGAGTCATGGTTGTGGTTGGATAACCCTAGGTTGAGAAAATCTTGTTTAAGTTTGAATCTATGGTCTTACATGAGAGAATGGAAGGCATGGCAAGATATGAGGGTTTTGGGTTTGTTGTTATGATCAATCATTTGTAGATTTGGGGTTTGGAAAATGTTGGGTCAAATGGGTTTCTTGGATATGCATTCAAATGAGGGTTTTGCGGGGGAAGTGTTGTAGATGACCCCTTGGGCAAAATGGATCTCACTGTTGGATCTGGGTTGGCCAAGAAACAAAAAAATGATATAAAATTTAACATATTTTGGAAACTATGAGAAAATGCAAAAAACATTAGCCTACCTGGTTGTACAGCTGTACGACCATCTAATTTTCTTAGTCTGCAAAAATATAAATAAATAAATAAAAATCCATTGGCTTTAAAAAAAATGCTTGTAGAAATTATTATTGGAAATTTTATTAAAAATAATAATAAAAAAAAATTAATGGGGTGAGCAAGACCTGATAGCCATTCTCGGTGTTGAGCGGAGCCTCTAATTGGGTGGAGAACCACCAGCCACAACCCGTGAGCTTGGGAAAAATTTAGTCTACCAAAAATTCAAAATGCATTAAAACTTTTTTAAAATGATTTGAAATCTGCCACCATAAGGTTGCTAGGGCGTCGCTAAGGGGAAATCGGTCCCACCAACCACTCTTATAGGGAAAATTGGGCAGTTTTCTTCCAGGAGGCATAACTTTCACTTGGGATGTCAATTTTTTGACTTCTTATACTCATTGGAAAGATGGTTTCAAGCACTAAACTATGGCACAGGTTTAGTTTCCTTATTTTGTTGTTTTGATTAGTTTTTGGAGCTTGAAAGCCTAATATTCTCTGTTACATAGTTTTGAGCATAAATTTTGCATATAGAATTAGTTTTTTGATTTCAAATAGGTGTTAGAGAGCATGTTCAATGTACTTCACATTCATGTTGATAGTTTCTTTGATGAGCAAAGAGAGTTGTGTACTTGTTTGAACACTTGTGGGTGTCTGAGATTCAAGGTGTGATTGTGTCAGCATCTAGATGACTCAAGAGGCAAAACCTTGAGGAAGTACTTGTTTTCATGTGATATTCATGATGGTACAACTAATTATCAATTTAGTGCTTCTTGGTACAAGTTACATGTGTTTTTCATAGTTGGACTTTGATGGTCATAGACTTGCACAAGTTGTCTTTGGTTTTGAGGACATGTTTGGACATGGTTTGAGACTTGGAGTCTCGTGTGGGTGATAGTTGAGTGAAGGCACAACATTGGTGTTGATTATGGTGTCATGATTATGCAGGTACACTTTTTCATTAGCATGATATAATTAGGTTTGTGGTGTTTTGGTGGTGATTTGGTTTGGTGTTAGGATATTGTTTCTTATCTCCTAGATGATTGTTTGGTTCCTTGACTATGGTACTTGGGTGTGGAAATGTTTGGAAAAACATATTTGAGGTTGATTGGGTGTTTGAGTCATTTGGTCTACAAATTATTCTCTTTGATATCTTAGTTTGCAGTTTACTAATGTGATGATGAGTTTACATGTTTTAGTGATTGGATCTACGACTTATGTGATTGGTAGGTATGCACAACCTATTGATTACAATGGGATGACTCAAATGTAGATTGTTTTTATCCACCAAGTTTGATTCAATGTTGTTGCAGACTTTTTTAGATGGCCTTGTTTGTGGTCATTAATATGTGTGCTTTGAGATGAGAGGATGGATGATGTTTATAGTACTTGGATAGTCAGTTTTGGGACTTGTAGCATGATGGTGTTATCACTTTATCATGGATAGCTTGGTTACACTTTTCAGTGGGAGCTTTTGACAATGATGGATTGGTAGTGTTGGATATATTCCTGATGGTTTGTTGGTGGTTGTTGTTGAAAGGTGCGCGCCCTTGGTCTCCTTGTGTTGCGCAATTTAGCGCTCAGGTTCTTGACATGGCTTAACCACCTCCCATGGATTCATTAACTCTGACGATTGTATCAGGCATTTACAGGTTGATCTTTTGGTGCAGCGACAACTGTTTGTGCAACAATTGGTATTAGAGCCTAGGTCATGGATTTGAACCCCTTGCTTGTGTTGGGGGGATTGTTGTAAGGTGTGTGCCCTTGGTCTCCTTATGTTGTGTAGCACAATTCCTAGGTTTGTGACATGGCTTAACTAGCTCCTGTGGATTCATTAACTCTGACAGTTGTATCAAGCATCACCAAGTCAATATTTTGGTGCAACAACAACCGTCTATGCAATATTTGTATCTTCTTGGCTTGGAGATATTTATTTCACTTGATGTTACTGACATTTCAATTTTTTGTGTAGACCTGGATGATCTTCATTTAGGATATGGTTATCATGTTGGCGTCGAGAGCTTGATATCATGGTTCAATGGGAGCTTGTGGTGATGATGTGGATTCACCATTTCATGGTGGATTATCTTCTATAGTGTTTATTAGTGTTATGGATGGACACTTGGATTATGTTTATTCTATGCAATGAGGGTTCTTTGACATCTTTGGCTTCATTGACAAGAGATGGTTATCTTCATGTGGTATGGAGATGTTGACATCTTGGTATGCCACAGAGGACTTTTAGTCCTTGGTTGAGATGTCATGGCTTACATCAATTTTGGCAGGTGTCTCTTTGGTTTAGAGGATGTTTTGATATTATGTCATGTTATACTCTTGATTGCACATTTAGAGTTTTGGCATGATGCGGGTTCTCTTGATACCATGATATGTTCATTGGAGCATATGATCTCCTAGATGGAGATGGTTAGATCATGTTGTCATGTGTATGTTCCTGATTCCTAGGTTGGTTATGTAACATTGATCTTGTTTGGTTCTCTTAATATTGAGTGCATGATCATTTATTTGATTACTTCGTGATGGTGCTATTTTGCATTTGGATTTTGGCATGTATTGATCGGTTATAGGTGCTCATGGATACATTGAGACTTAGGTGAGGCTTGGAGTTCTCTTGTGGTTAGAGACATGTTGTTGAGATGGTTACTCTTGATGACATTTCAGTAGGAAGTCTGAGGAGCCCACACCTTGGTTGGACATGAGTTCAACATGGACCTATGAGGAGATTTTTCTTGGATGAGTCATGATGACTTGGATATCTTGGAGGAGCATTCTCATTCCTCACTCTTGGTCTACTTGGCGGATCATCACTTGAGAGGTATTGCCCATTATTTCTTCCAGGTGCATTATGTTTATGCTTTTTCTTCTCATTCATATGGATTTTGAGCTATGGATATTTGGCTCTAGAGGGTTCATTTGAG
>VDFB02375365.1:0-13552 GCA_007258455.2 Sequoia sempervirens
GCATAATGACTGAGAGGATCATAGGAACGCCTCTCAGTATGAGTCTTGAGTTTAAACCTTTCTATCTCGGTTGACATAAGCTTGGCATCTGTTGCCGCATTGCATGTGAAAATTCCCAATGTAAATGGAAAATTAGCTGCAGTCTTATGACGATTGCGAAGAAAGAAATGAACATGTTGCATCTGCCTGAGAAACTCCATGAAGATGATCTTGTCTAAAGGATACCTTGGCAACATCAGGGGCTCTCCAACATATCCATAAACCCGGATGTATGTGAAAGTAGGGAATTGGATAAACCAATCCGCCCAAGTCTCCATTGCTGATTTTGCCTCGGCAGAAATACGAATGTGCATTTCGTTGTCAAGATCTCTAACTGTCTTCATAGAAAAGTGATCATTCACTGCTCGGAAATCTTGCTCGGATTGAGAGAACTCCAACTGAGGATAATACTCATGAACACGTTGAACACTGAGAGTGCCATTAGTTTTCAGATGCTTGTAGCTGCCTTGGAATGCAACTAAGTAGACCAAGTATGATATCATATGAAACTCATGATACTTGAGAAAATTAGTAATCTGCTGATGTAAGCAATCACTAATCAACATAGCCCAGTCAAAATGCTCTGTGCCATCAAGAATTCTGGTAATTAGGTAAAACATCCATGAACGGAAAGTGCTAGCATCCTGTTGACCGGTAACTCGATTGAGCAAAGTTATCAAAACAGCAACCTCGTCCTTGAATTCACCACGACCAACCTTTTTAGGCATGTTAGTCTTCTGAACTTTCAGCCATTTCTGAGCCACCTTCCTCTGCGAACGTTGTTGATCACCATCCCATATCTTCTCACAGGCCTCAAGAACCACAGTAAACTTATCTGAATGAGGAGGAATAGCAAAGCATTTCTCTATATCCTTCGGTTTGATACTGCAAACAACCCTCCCGTCAATTGATTTGATTTGACGTGAAGATGAGTCATAATGCTTGATGCAAGCAAGAACGAACTCAAGATCGAAAGTAGTAACAGGAATGGATGTCGCTGCCAGCAACCCGAAACGCTCAAGATTTCTCAACGCATTGCTGCTAACACCTTCTAGACTGCTCAGATTAACCACTGGATAAACATGATTTAGGTCTGTATCTGAAGTTTTGATGAAATTATGCATAAGAGCCGATTTGGCCTTATACTCAATGAGATTGAACTGCATTTTGAAAATGGCGACTTTTGACTGTAAAGTCGAATGTACTGGAACACTTTCTGAAAAACTCTGGGCAAGGCTAAAAATAGCCTATGACGAAAGAAATTTTCGAAATTTTTCTGAAACGTGGGTTTTGTGCAGAATCCAATTCTAAGACAACCCAGATAGCTTGATTCTCGAAAAGATGTGTTTTAGACCCACATGCAAATAAATTCTTGGAAAAAAGCACAGAGCTTCAGAATGAAGACTACGGGGCGATTTTCTCGAAAAAATCTAAGACATGGGTTTTGCTGCAAATACTGAAGTATGTGAACCCAGATGATCAGATTCTGAATATATGCTGAATTTCTTTGACATGCGAAGAAAGTACCTAAGATGAGAAATAGAATAAATAAGACAAAAGATAGAAAGTTTTGTTTGTTCTGCTTCTGAAAATTTTTCCAATCTCTTCTTTGAAATTTGATGAAACCTGCATGCAAAGTGGAAACAAAGTCTGGAATCTTCTTCCTTTGATCATTCTGAATCCGTTGCTATGAAGAATGCTGAATTCTGACACCTGTAGCACCTTTAGCTTGCTGGTCGCTCAAGAAGAATGTATACTTCAGAGCTCAAGATGAAGAAATAATGGACGCCAATGCTTGAATAAATAAATTTTCATCAATAGAATTCGCACAAAGCACTAAAACCTTGAAAAGTGCTTGGCTTGTGATTGGATCTCATCTTAGTTAACTGAAACTAAAACAAGCTAAATAAAGCGCCATGCATTAGGGTTTTCCCTTTTCAATCTTCAGTTGACAAAACCATGCGATTTTGACTTCTGTTGACAATCTTTGTATTAAGTTCGCCACCCTTCACTTGCTTTAAATTCACAAATTAGAACTAAAGCGTCCCTTTTAAGACTTCAGTTGACATTCAAGAAGTGAATGAATTCACCAACTTCACACTCATGCTTCAATTCTAAAAATGGCATCCCTTTTGGAACTTCAGTTGACAATGAATGCATTTGCCATACTTCACAAAATTCATGAGTCATGCTAAATATGGCGTCCCTTTTCAAAACTGAAATTAAGACTCCAGTTGACAAAAATGAGGCACCTACTTCACAAAGTCTTCACAACTTCAACTAAATTCGCCATGCATGTGAACTTAAGTCGATTTCGAGTATAAACTTCTGTTAACTTAACATGCAAACAAGTTTACTCAACATGCAAAGTTGTTAACTGGACATGCAAACTAGTTAACTCGACATGCAAACTGAAAGATCACTCAACATGCCAATACTATATGAGCTGGTGACAGCCAATCGTTAGGTCTAGCTGCCGGTTAGAACTCAAGTTAGGGTGCACCAGTCAACTTCCTTCAAAAATTCAACTTTGACCTCTTAGGCGAATTCCAGACTTAGCCAATTTTCATGAAAATTTGGATTTAAACCTCTGTCGGGACCTCTGTTCATCCTCTGACACTGGCTGACTGACTCCACCGATTGGCTGGCTAACAGGTGCATCGCAGAGCTGTACAAAAACTGATCAAAAGATACCTTGGGCTGGGATGCATAAAGAGCCTTAACATCACGAGAGGCTCAAAATCAAGCGCCTTTTCAAAGCTGCTTTGCTTTTCTCGAACTTAGTCATTTTGACACCCCTTGATCTACGTCTGAAGGGAAAAACAAAATCCTTCATATCTTACGTTTACCAATTTTTGAATTTGGATCCGCGAGGTTCAACTGCTTGAATAACTAAATTCTAGATAACAAACTGCAAAGGCACATTTCTCCGAGCATCATCACGAGGGGGGTGAAAACAAAGGCGCCTTTTGAAAAGTTGCTCTTCTCCCAGGACTTAGCCATTTCACGGAATTGAACAAAATAACACAAAGCCCGTACCAAGGTTGCTGGGGCATCTTGGTGACGAGAGGCAGACCTTGAGAAATTTGGCAATGGCACCGGACATGGTGAACATCACGAGATCATCAAAAGAGGCATTAAAGGCTTGAAAAGCTTCCGGCCTTTTGAAAAAGTGCTTTTTTTTTTCTCCATTTCCCTTGATATTGACTAGATTTGACCCTACGTTTGACCTGAGTTCGGAGCATACACCTTCGAGATTCACCGGCGGATCGCGTGTGACTGAACAAATGTGAGATAAACATCTTGGGTGGCATTTAGTCAAAACTTTCATTTGACACCTCAAAAAGATGGGCACCTTTCTCAAAAACTGCTCTTTTTCCCAGTGTTAGCCAATTCTCGCTTTCCTCTCGTTTTGCACTATATCTTACGTAGCTTGCGAAGCAGTGCGTTGATGACTAATAGCCCATTCTTGGTGACGTGATGTCGGACAAATGTCTGCTGGAGGCGGCAAACCCTAAAATAGGATCACGGGCCCCTCTAAAGATAGGCCTTTTTGAAAATGTGCTCCCCTCTCCAGAGATAGAAAATTTTGATGATTTTCGTTCAGATTTTCATTTTCCTTAAATTTCTTCAGTAACAGATTGACATGACACTGATACCAACTCCATATTTAAAAAGCCCAAAAATGACCTTCTAACATCACTTTAACAAGGTTAAGACTCAATTAAGCAAAATGCCTTAGTGAAGCAAAAATTTTGGTTTTGAGTACAACACCCACTGCATTGAGTCCCAAATATTATAGTGTTGAGCTTCTTTCTATGACGACAAGAGTTGCCCCATATAGAGACATTGAAGTCGATCAAGGGTACAAGGCAGCACTTTGTAGACTCTTCATTGATCTTGACATGCATGATGCAGTGAGGGTTGAGTTCATGGATTTTGCATGCTCCAGATGCTCTTCAAGACAAGTATAAGGTTGATGCTCATAGTTGGTGATATCTCCGTGGCCAATCATTCACACATCTACAACCTTTTGCGCTCTAAATTTTATCACAAGTTTTATAAAAAAAATCTTTTATCTTTTATGTTTTATTTATATTTAAATTTTATAATTGTGTAACTTTTTAACTCTTTAATTTTTTCTTAGTAGGTTGCTTGTTCATCTGCATCTGAGACGAATTGGAGCACATACTCTCCATACACTCAATAAAGTGCAACTGACTACACTAAAAAAAGGCAGAAAACTTGGTGTATGTGCATTCAAACTTGCAACTCCTTACACACACAAAATGGCTATAAGGAAGGGGACACGAGGAAGTGAGATATCAAGCTAGAGCATATTGACTTGGATGCTTCCACTTCCCACTTTGCTACAATTGATGTTGACAATGAGCCAACTAGTGAGCATGAGAGTGCTAGTACCAATGCAAGTGCCAGTGTCAATGGCACTATCACTAATTCTTCTAATTTACCATTACCTACATCATCTAATATGGATGGTGATGATGATACTTTTGAACACCCATATAATTTTTGATCAATGATGGCTGATTGTTGACACTTAACATTATTACTTTTTAACTTTAATATATATCATGACATTCGAGTTTAACTAATATTTGACTATTAATATGGTGGTTTTGCTTATTATATAATATAAGATGCTATGTGTGGCATATTTTGAACTTAATTACTGCTGCAAATGTATATATTTCTGATTTTTGTATGCTTTTATATTGAAGAACCCAAAACAAACCCAGCCCCAAAAAATATTTGATTGAACCTACGAATTGAACCGTCAAACCAAACCAATACCAAGACCGACAACTTAGGTTAAATTAAATGTAGGACTCGGTACAAAACCACGAGCTATACCTTCAAGTTAACTTGCAATACAAAGCTTGCAAATTTATTGAAGCAATTTAACCTTTAGCACACATAACGAAACATCTCAATAAATATTCATAAGCAAGATAAGCATAACAAATATCATTGAATAAATCATAAAATCACAATAACATTGGATACTCGATGAATAGTAACTCCAACAATATGCAAGCATGAGAATTACCATTAACAATTCCCCCTCTAGCTGCAAGAAGGCGCTTTTACAAACAATCGCATAAAAAATAAATAAATTAAATTGATTGCACTTCTACCCTAACTACAACTACTTGCATGGCATGCAAGCTTTATTAAAAATTATCTCATCCATTAATTCTAAAATTACAATCATGCAATTGTTAGTTGAATTGACAATTAACATATTATAATTCTCTTAAAAGCTCTAATCTCTTGCATGATGAAGTAGATGATCTAAAAATTGTTGATTTTGAGCTATAAATAGCAAACATTAAAAAATAGCATAGGCTCCTTGCACTAAAAAGAGACTCCTTAAAAAGGCATGGGTTATAAATAGTGTTGGCTAGAAATAGCAAATCCTTAAATTTGCTCCTCTTTGAAAATGACAACTAAAAATAGTGTTGGGGTGGGCTAAAATAAATTTTCTCTCAAGCGGCACTAGATGACTTTGATGAATATGCAACTTCTCCTCTAATCATAGTTAACCCTCTAAAAAACCTTAAAAATCTACCCATTCATCCCTCCTTTGTATAAGCATGTCATTCTTCTATTAGGCATGCCTGAATATGAGCTAGCAAAAAAAAATTGCTATGTATTGGCACATACCTAAGCTTAGATGCGTGCCTATACACCAAGCAAAATGACTACAAAATTTCCAATATAAATCTTGGACGTGCAACTAAACACTAGGAAAAATGACAAAATTTCCTCCTTTCTATTGGTGTACACCCTGTCTAGGTGAGTTCCTATACACTAGACTTGAAATTTTCAAAACTCCACCACCTTTATATTGGCATGTGCCATTGTCTAGGTGTGCACCTATACACTAAAGGGAAATTTTGACTAAACACAAGCATTTTTGTATTGGCATGCACTAGTCTCTTAGTGCATGTCAATGCACTATAAAATCTGTAATGTCCCCTTCTTGATGGCCACTTGAATATTATTTTAGCCTTTATTTATTCCCGAAGGCTAAAAGGAGAAATAAGGGAATAAATTATTAAATTAATTATTTGTAAAGTTATCTCAAAAATAAATATCATAAGATGACTTTATATTTAATTAATTTAATAAAGTGACTAAAAAAGAAATTATATCAAAAGGTCACTTAAGTTAATAAAATAATATTTTATTCTAGAAGCTTCTTGGAGGTGATTGTAATTTCTTTAAAAAGAGCTTTTGGAGAGCATTTGAGACATCTTGAGTTGCATATTCACATACTTGTATTGGAGAGCTTGAATGCTTGACATCTTGCTTGAGAGTTTGAAGACTCTAAGGTACCGGTTTCGGTTGTGCAATATCAACCCTAGCTGGAAGGGAGTGAGATATTTTTAGTCTTTCACATTGGAGCAAAATTTTGTGGCCTTTGGCCAAATTTTGATGTTGAAGAGAAAATCGAACCAAGGAGATTACTTGCAGATTGATGTCACGTCTCAGACTTTGATGCTGTTTTGACCATGACTTTGTGGGGATTTATTATATGAATGATGGTGCGTGATTAGAGTAATATAATATAATACAATGCTTTGGTGTATGAAAATGTAGGAAAATATTTGCTTCTGGAATTATGAATGCATTTTATTTTAAAATATACAATATAGGACAAAATAGAAGTGTTGATTTAATTATTGCTTTGATTTATATTTCTATATTGGTTACTAATACAATTTCGTTGTTGCACGCCTGAGTGCATTTGAGTTGCAGGTGGTCGAAGACCAAGAGTGTGATTGAGGAAAAGAAGGCTAGCTTCCCGATAGGGTAAAAGAGGAGGAGCTCTCGAACACACACACAACACCTAAAAATCATATAGTTGCATTTAGGCCATGTCTGTTTCAATATGATTGTTTTGAATTGCTTACATATAGGTAATAAATGGTTTGAATAAGTAAATGATAAAAATAATAACATAGCAAAATTGAAATATAAATTAATTATCAATTAAAGTTGTGAAAAGATTATGATTTATTTATTTAGTTTATTCCATTTTTTTGTGCAATAATAGAAAATTTGTTTATTAAATTTTATCTAATTAGGAAATTAAGAATAAAGTGAAATATTTTATATTTACATATGATAAGGAGGAAATATTTTGTCTGCATATTAAAAGGTGGAAATATCTTTGTTTGCATATGTTTAAAACCTTAGTCCAAAATTTGGAGAAGGAAAAAAAAATGAACAGTCCCGAGAAAACTTTGGGCTCTGGGAAATTCTCCTTAAAACCAACAATGCTCTCGGCAAGTGGCTACCTCTTTATTTTGCATGTAAAATTTATCTGTTATTTGGAAATGGTCTGCATGACCCTCGGAAGGAGGAATAAAGCTTTAAGGGGAGAAAAGAGAACATTATTCAGACACATAACCAGGGCTCTGGAAGAAGGAGACAAAAAGGTAATACTGGACATCTGCAACTGGAGAAATCTGCCAGGTTATTTCCATTCCTTGCTTTTAAACCAGTTTAAATTTCAGTAAGAAATTGAAGAAATGGGATGCATCATTCTATGAAAATGAATACAAATATCTGAGAAATATCTTCCAGTTTTATTTTTGAATCTGGGTAAAAGCCTTTTTCTCATTTGTTGCATTATAGAGAAAATACCCAATCTCTTTCTTCCAGATCAGGGGTACATTCTATTGCAAAAGTTGCAAATTATCAAACTGCTCTCAATTGTATTCTTTAGTACAGAAAAATTTGTGAGAGAAAAGATCTGAAACCATATATATATATATATATACACAGGAATCTGTATTCCTGTGCATATATACATATATATATATGCATATAATCTTGCAAGAAAACCTTTATCAGACATTAATTCGAAATTCTTTTGAAATAAATTTAAATGCAGTTGAATACTGAGAAAAATATTTCTTTTGTGTTATGAAATTGTTTAACTGTAGGGGGGGAGGGATTTTAATCCCCAGCCCTTCCCATAGGAAGGGCACGGCTTTGTGGGGAGGCTCGCGCCCTCCATAGGCCGCAGCCTGTGGACGGGACGTGACCTCCTTACAGCCCGCGCCCTCCCCATGGGAGAGGCAAGGCCTCCCAACACCTTTGTGGTGCTTAACACCTGTTTGGAACCCTGTATAATGTTTTTATTCTGTGTGCACGGCCAGAAAACATGAGAACAGTTATGAAAATCAGTATTTCTTTTCTTTAAAGCATATATATATGTATATATATATATTTATATATATACACTCAGCTGTATTTATATATATATACATATATATATATATATACATATACATATATATATATACATATACATATATATATATACATATATACATATATATATATATATACATATATACATATATATATATATATATATATACATATATACATAAATGCAAGTTTAAACAGGAAAACCATCTTCAGAATGTGATATGATTTATGTCAAAAATACACAAACATCTCAGTAATTTTGAAACTGGAAATGAGAAAAAGTACCTCTGAGAAACATGTAAACTGGAGATCTTCTTGATCACACTGTTTTATGCTTACATACAGATGTAAATTTCTGAATATTGGTATACAATATAAAATTCAAATGCAAGTTTTTCCAAACCTCTATTTTTCCGAAAGAATTGCCCTGTTTCTGTATATTACTAATAACCAGAAACCTGTAGTAAATTGAGAATTTCACTTTCAAATCAGCTTGAATTTGGAAAGAGTAGAAATATATACATAAATCTGTGAACACTGTTTTATACAGAAAATTAATTCCTCTACTTGTGTTCGTACACTGATAGTATCATGATGTACATGCAATTTTTACATTTGAACAAGAACCTTCAAGAGAGTAGCTTGGAGTGAAAACAGAGTCCTTTACCAAATCAGAGAAAATTACTAAGAAAAGAGTAGATGCTATTTTAATACTGAACTTACAACCTTTTTCTTTTGTCCAATGGAATTCAAAAGATGTTTTGAAACTCTCATTTGAAAATTCTTTTAGAATCAATAGAATGCATGAAACATGTATGGAAAATGCACAACTTTCTGCTCTTGCACTTTATTATACTTTACTTTTGGTAACTTCCGGGACAGGATGCCGAAGGTGGATCCACAGAGACGGTAGTTTTACCTTTTCTGAAACTACCATTTGTTTATTTTATTTATGCTTGGCCAAGCACTTGTACCATTGAAATAGATGGATTTGTTTTAAAATCCTAGAAATATATGTATTTGAGTCTGCCACCTCATGTTGCAAGAAATATGTTTTCTCATGTTAGAAATGCATATAGGCACCAGGAATGCATCGAGAGTTCCCTCCTGTTTTATTGTGTTCTTGTTTTATTGTGTCAGGTTGCTAGGCTCCTTTATGCAGGGCCGGGGATTCCTTCGAGTTAGGAAGGAACCCGAGGAAGTCATGTACTTCGTGGTTGGGCGGAAAAGGCGCCTGAATCACACTCTTGGCCCCAGCTTGCAAGCAGACCGATGGTGTCACGGTGGTTGGAGGTTCAGAGTTTTATTTTCCATTGATGTTCTTGTGTATCATTCTGGAATGGCTAGTAAAGCCCCATTGTATATGTATATGTATTTGATGTTAGAATCCAAGATCACCTGCATGCAAGATGGATACCTGTCACATGCAAAAGATATGAAGAACCGAAAAAGATGTTCTCTGTAAACCTCTCAGTGTAAAAATGTATTAAGAGAATCAATGTTTACAAAATAGATCAATCCTTATGAAGGAGATCAAGAAACCCTAAAAGGGAAACCCTAAATGAAACCCTAGTGTGCACACTTAATAATTAATCAATTAATTAATTATTAATGTGCCAAAGTTTAGCTTAAGTAATAAAGAGGAATAAGTGACTTAATTAATTAATCAATGTGATGTAATTAATTAAGCATAATAACTTATTACTCTAACACCCCCCCTTAAGATGAACTTAGGAAGAAGCTAAAACACTAGAATAGTCATGAAAGCAAAGATGGGTCAAACTTAACTAGGCCTGATCGGTACCCATTTACAAATGCAATGGAAGTGAGAGAAGGAAAAAACCCGGTGGGACAAAAACCCCCACCCACAATGAGATAAGCATCTTGAAGAAGCATAGAAGAACTTCATTAGAGTAACACTGGGAGACGATATAGGCAAGCAAGAAACATTCGCCGTATACTTGAGAGCGGATGAGAGTCAGCGATTGACTCAAGGAATCATGATAAAGCAGCAACCCAATGCCGCAGGAACGCACAAGAAACTCAGAAGCAGGAACAACTCTGGAATCTATGAAGCAGCAACAATTATTGAATGATGTATTACTGAAAATGAAGTGCAAAGATGCAAGATACTCTTAGCTGCCAAAATATCCCAAGTAATGTAAACAACCCAGCCGGTTAATCTGAACTAAGTGATAAGCCTAGGACAAATACAGAAAAATTGCATGGACAGCAACCTAGAGCTCCTCAATACCTTTCCGACGCTTCAAACGAGGCGAAAAATGGAGATCATGGCAAAAAGTTATGAGCTCGGAAGTCCCAAAAAAACATCTGACTTCAAACAGAAATAAATGCAGTAAAACATAAAAATATTGTAAAATAAACTGCATCAAATGAAAGTGCTCGGAACCAGCTTTTCGGCGATATCTCGTTTGCCTGATTTCGATACCGTATGCCCAAGTTATGGCCAAAAGAAAAAAACTGCTCTTTTAGGAAAAACTAGGGTTAGGAGGGGCAAAGAGGCCGTACGGCCGATGACGTCATGCTGACGTCACCCATTCACGAGGTTAAAATTGACGGCCATCTGGCCGTCACCGCAAAAATTCGGACCCCTTGCAAAATGAAAAAAAAATTGGCCCCTGGTCCTATGGGTGACGAAATTTTGGCGATGGGCTGGTCTGGTGAGGTACTGGTTCATCATGTGGCTGAAATTTGTATGAGGAGCCCATGAGGTTACCCTGAACCAGTCGCTGGACCAGTGGAGGAAATTTGTGGCCCGAAGACGAGATGGGTGGCAGCCGGTGGCCCGTCCGGTGGCGGACCTTCTCTTGGGCCAGCCGTAGCAGAAACGAAAAACCACCGGTTTTTTAATTTTTCAATTTTCATGCATCGAAAGGCGCGCTGGGGAGGCCATACGGCCCCTCAGACAAAATTTTTTTGCCTCCCGGATCAACTGCACCAAATTGGACGATTTGACAGGCGTTTCTAGGGTTTTGGGACGCTGTGAACGCGATGGCGACGTCCGTTTGAGCCCATTGTGTCCCGAAAAAATAGCTACCATTAGATCTTGCAGAAAAGATGCCTGTGGAAACCCTTGCACTTGAAACTCACTGAAAGGCCATATCTTCAGATCACGAACAGGCAGCTGCAGGTCTGGAGCTCTGATACCATGTTATAATCCAAGATCACCTGCATGCAAGATGGATACCTGTCACATGCAAAAGATATGAAGAACCAAAAAAGATGTTCTCTGTAAACCTCTCAGTAAAAATGCATTAAGAGAATCAATGATTACAAAAGAGATCAATCCTTATGAAGGAGATCAAGAAACCCTAAAAGGGAAACCCTAAATGAAACCCTAGTGTGCACACTTAATAATTAATCAATTAATTTTTAATTAATGTGCCTAAGTTTAGCTTAAGTAATAAAGAGGAATAAGTGACTTAATTAATTAATCAATGTGATGTAATTAATTAAGCATAATAACTTATTACTCTAACATTTGACATTCACTATTGAAACTTTGAAATAGAAGTATTGCATGAAAGAGTCTAATGTAACATTGATATGTAGAATTTCAGTTTTATGACGTAGCATTGAAAAAGATGTTTCTATTGGAATTATTGATCCCTTCCGAGTTTGGATGAACATGTATATATGAAAATTCGTTGATGTACTTTTACCATGTGCATAATCTTGATAAATTACAATGTTATTATTTATATACATAAAATGCAATTTAATTCTCTTTTATTGAGCTCATTTTGGAAAGTTTTTATGAATGATATTATTTTCTTGAAAACCTTTTTGAAACGGATTAAACAATTTAAGATGCTTTTTGCTTATAATCTTCTGAGCGCTACAGGGATTATTTTTTCGATTAAGCACACTTCCTGGGTCTCTAATCTGGTACTAGTTAGAAAGAAAAACGGTGAAATTAGGTTATGTGTAGATTTTAGAGATCTTAACAAAGCTTCTCTTAAAGACAATTCTCCTTTACCTTCCATGGAGCAGATCCTCCAAGTGGTTGTTGGTTCAGAGAGATTCTCTTTGCTTGATGGATACTCTGGTTACAACTAGGTATTGGTCAAAGAGGAGGACCAATACAATACTTCCTTTACAACAAAATGGGGCACTATGGCCTACAAGAGAATTCCTTTCAGTCTATCCAATGCTGGAGCCACTTTTCAAAGGGCTATGGACATGGCTTTCTAAGGCTTAATCAATAAAATAGTGATGATATATCTGGATGATATCACCATATTCTCAAAGAATGTTGATGAACATCTACAGCATTTAAAACAAGTGTTTGAAAGATGCAGGGAATATGGAATCTCCCTTAATCCCAAGAAAAAAAAATTTGTTGTTCATGAAGGTAAGCTGTTAGGACACATAGTGTCAGAGCAAGGAATCACTATTGACCCTGAGAGAGTCAAAGCTATTATGGAGCTGCCTTTTCCCAATCACAAGAAAGGGCTAAAGATTTTCTTAGGCAGAATTAATTTTTTGAGGAGATGTATTCTTGATGTAGCAAACCTTTTATAGCCCTCAACTACTATGTTGAGAAAAAATGCAGTTTTTAGCTAGACTAGAGAGGCAAAATGCAGTTTTGAAGCTATAAAAGAGGCTTTAGCATCAGCCCCTACACTGGTGAATCCAGATTTTACAAAATATTTTATCTTGTATGCATTTGGCAGCATTGACTCTGTATCAGCAATGTTGGTTAAGCAGAATAGTGAAGGATTAGAACAACCCATTGCATTTTTTAGCCAAATCCTGGCTGATTATGAGCAGAAATACTCGTTCGTAGAAAAACATGTTCTAGCTGTCATTAGAAGCCTCAAGAAATTCAAACCATTGGTTTTTAACAATAAGATTCACTTAATGGTAGCACATCCAATCGTGAAAGAATTCTTGCTTAATAAGGATCTTAGCGAAAAAAGGGTTGGATGGATTACTAAAGTTATGGAGTTTGATGTAGAGATCAAGATCACAAAGTTGGTAAGAGGTAAGGGTCTTTGTGAATAGTTAGTTTCGACATCAGAAAGCAAATAGAAAACAAAGACAAAAGTTATTTTAGTCATTGATAATCAAGATCACAATGTTACCAAGCTGGGTTCAAGATATGACTTATTTTTTGCAGAATGGTTAATGTCCACCACACTTAGATAGAGCCAAGAGGAGATATTTAAAATTGCAATCCATTCCATATGTTCTAATTGACAATATTTTATTCAGAAAAGATCTTAATGGTGCTTTTCTA